>JARRAA010013490.1:0-31500 GCA_030557295.1 Ecitodaemon sp. MM-2014 | reverse complement strand
CGGACGTCGCGCCGGCAATTCAGTACGGCACGCGACTTCCCCCGTCAGAGCCGCACGGCGGCGCGACTTCAAAGGACTTGGGGATCTCAACAGCGATCTTGCGCATTAGCTTAAATGATGGGTAAATGACATTGATGATGATATTGAGAGCAAAGTGAAAGAGTTGAGGCCATGGAAAGTAAACCAATTGCATTTGAAATTGAAAATATTGCTACTCCAATGATCACAACCATTAGGCCAGTTGAAATTATTCCAAACCCATTGCTATCTGAACAAATTGAAGAAAATGGTCAAAGCTTGCAACTGTTAACAACAGCAACATGTTCAATTTCAAATGGCTCCTGGAATTCCGGCTATTGCCCCTGCAATAAAGACGGGTTGTTCTGCACATCTTGCCAGCATGAACTATGCATACAGTACAAGTGCAAGTCTTTAATTGAACACTTGGAATTTGAGTTATTTTCTGCTGCAAAGTAATGGTTCATGATGTTTGGGTCCAGATTATCCATCAAATTGAGAGTATAAGAATGATAAGCCAATATGTAGTACTATTGGTTCCTAAACTCATTGATATAACAACAAATGCCAGAAAATGGTAAACCCTGTAAACACATTCAATTGCAAAGGAACCATTTGCGTTTCTGGTTGTCCCTAGACATTTTACCAGCGAGTATACAGTACACAAGAGTGCTCATGCCAGCGGAAGACTTGTTCCTCCAATTTTAGTATGACATCATCGAATTTCTACCGGAAGTGTGTAAAAATTAGCACCAAAATAGGCCAATTTTTTAACTCTTCCTTCCCGGGCTGTTCACCGGGTTCAGTAGCACAAATGCGGAATTCTCAAAATTCTTTAAACACTTTGAATTAGTGTCATTTTTTAACTTATATTATTTGTATTTGAATGAAATTTGTTCTTCAAACTGAGTTCTTTAAGTTTCACTTTTCTACAATATTTTTGTGATATATATATAAACATTTGTTACGTGCCATTGATAAAAACGAATAAGGCAATTATTTACACATATAAAAATATTCAATTATCTTCCGAACCTAAACAAATTTTTAATTTTCTTCGATTGCCTCGAATATGTTTGAATAAAGTTGATTTATTACCAGAGTTTATTAATTCGGAACCTATGGCGCCATCTAGCGGTCAATTACAAACTACAACATCACGCCAATGGGCATTCGCCACACAGGTGAAGCCGGGTAAAACCGTCAGCGACGTACCGGTGCCGGCGCCTGAGTACACAAACATAACTGTAACAAATTCCCCTCCAAAGCATAAAAATCGCGACGAAAAGTGCGTACGTTTGCGTACGTCGTCCACGAGGACCGTACCATAACCAAGTGGTCTGATTAGCTCTCTAACACTCTACTACTCCAGCTGTTCAACGTCCGCAACGTCCACATCGTCCACATGTAGCGTTGAACGTCGAGCACTGACGTGTACCTGTGAAATCGGCGGATCTCCGCACTGACGTGTTGATCCTACTTATCGCGTAGGGACACAATTCGATTCGGCGGTTGCATCAGTGCAAATCAACACTTACAATTATTTAATTCGCTTTTCTCCCCGAACGAAGGTAAGACGGATTATTGATGACATTGCACCAATCACATAACCTCACAAGTTTTCGGATTATTTTCGCCTGTTTTGCAGTTTTTGGGAAGTTCTTGTATTAAACTATGGATAATTAGTGGTCATGAACATGAAACTAATTTAGTTATATGTAAAAAATCAGTTTTGGGGTTAAATGTTGCACTTTTTTGTTTTTATGATAAAAAAAGTATTTTTTTAATTATCTGGCAAGCTTAATTAGTGACAAAACTCTTACTGCTGCAAAAAAATAAAAAATTAATTCAACAATTTCCTTACTGCATGTATAAATGGCCGATTTATTCCCTTTTTAGATGAAGCTCCTTGCTTTACTCTTCATTATCCTTGGAGTCAACTATGCCAACTCCCTGGCAGTGCTCTCAATAGACATAGGATCCGAATGGATGAAAGTCGGCATAGTATCGCCCGGCGTACCTATGGAAATCGCCCTCAACAAAGAATCCAAACGAAAAACGCCCGCCGTATTGAGTTTCCGCGACGACGTGCGCTCCTTCGGCGAGGACGCGCAAACGGTTGGCATCCGGTTCCCCCGCAATGCCTACGTTTACCTCCTGGACTTGCTGGGCAAGGACATCAATCACCCGCTGGTCAAGCTCTACCAAGAACGCTTCCCTTACTACGAGATCGTCGAGGACAAGGAGCGCAATTCGATCCTCTTCAAGCACGACGAGGAGACGTTCTACAGCCCGCAGGAATTGCTCGCCCAGCTGCTGCACAAGGGCAAAGAGTTCGCCGAGGTGAGCGCCCGCCAACCCATCAAAGAAGGCGTCATCACCGTGCCGGGCTATTTCAACCAGGCCGAGAGGAAAGCCCTGCTGGAAGCCGCCCAACTCGCCGACATTAAGGTCCTGCAACTCATCAACGACTACATGGCGGTTGCGCTGAACTACGGCATATTCAGGACGAAGGAATTCAACGAGACCGCTCAATACGTGATGTTCTACGATATGGGCGCGTCATCGACGTCCGCGACGGTCGTCAGCATGCAGAATGTGAAGACGAAAGAGCGCGGCTATGTGGAAACGCATCCCCAGATCTCGGTCATCGGCGTAGGCTACGATAGGACCCTCGGCGGGCTGGAGATGCAGATCAGATTGCGGGATTACCTCGGGCGCAAGTTCAACGAAATGAAGAAGACGACGAACGACGTCTTTAAGAATCCCAGGGCCATGGCGAAGCTCTTCAAGGAGGCCGGACGCGTGAAGAACGTTCTGTCGGCGAACACGGAGATCAACGCGCAGATCGAGGGCCTGCTCGACGAGAAGGACTTCAAGCAGCCCGTCACGCGCGAGGAGTTCGAGGCGATGAATGCGGACGTCTTCGAGCGCGTCGCCGCGCCGGTGGAGCAAGCCCTGAAGACCGCCGGTCTGACCATGGACATCGTCAGCTACGTCGTGCTCGTCGGCGCCGGCACTCGAGTGCCGAAGGTGCAGGAGAAGCTGCAGCAGGTCGTCAAGATGGATCTCGCGAAGAATCTGAACACCGACGAGGCTGCCGCAATCGGCGCGGTGTACAAGGCTGCCGACTTGAGCACGGGCTTCCAGGTAAAGAAGTTCATCACCAAGGACGCCGTGCTCTTCCCCGTCCAGGTTGCGTTCGCTCGCGAGACGGAAGATTCCACGAAGCACGTCAAGCGGATGCTGTTCGGCGCCATGAATCACTTCCCGCAGAAAAAGGTGATCACTTTCAACAAGCACACCGACGATTTCTCCATCAATCTGAATTACGCCGAGTTGGATTATTTGCCCAGCAAGGAGGTCGAATATTTGGGCAGTCACAACTTGAGCGCGATTGAAATTAAAGGCGTGGCTGACGCCCTGGGGAAAAACACCGGCGAGAACGCGGAGAGCAAAGGCATCAAGGCGCACTTTACCATGGACGAGAGCGGCGTTCTGGGATTGGCGAATGTCGAGTTCGTTTTCGAGAAGAAGGTGCAGCCTGAGCCGGAAGAGGAAGGCGCGTTTTCCAAGTTGGGGAGCACCATTAGTAAACTGTTTAGCGCCAACGAAGACGAGAAGCCTGTGAAGGAGGATTCTGAGGACACTGCGCAGGATACCAGTGCTGAGAATAAAACGGAGGAAGCCGCGAAGACCAATGAGACGAAGAAGGATGATGCGAAGTCGAAGGACAAAGATACTAAAGGTAAGATATTCAATTTAAGAAAATTGTGTTTAGTTTCCATTTAATTTTGGCCATTTTCTCACTTTGCAGGAAAAGACAAAGAAAAGGACAAGGACACCAAAGAGAAAGAAAAGGACGCAAAACCTAAACTTGTCACAGTCAAGGAACCGCTTAAAGCGACCGAAACAAGCCTCACCTACGGCAAACTCACTAAAGAACAATACAAAACGAGTGCCGATAAATTAAAGAAACTCAATAAAATCGAGTACGAAATGAATCGTCGCGCCTCGGCTCTGAACAATCTTGAAAGCTACGTCATCGACATGCAAACCAAACTCTCCGAGGAGGAATATTCCGAAGCAGCTACTCCGGAAGAAAGCGAAAAGATCATCAAAGCCTGCTCGGAGGTCTCCGACTGGTTGTACGAGGACGGGATGGATGCCGATGCCGACACGTACGAGGCAAAACTGGAGAACGTGAAATCCATCACCAACGACATGATGTCTCGCGTTTTCGAGCACAAAGAACGGCCGGAAGCCCTCGGCGCTCTCAATTCGATGCTGAACAGTTCGAGACACTTCTTCGACAACGCGAAGAACTTGACCAAAACCTCCAATCCCGAGAAGGACGTTTTCACCGACATCGAAATCGAAGCCCTGGAGAAACTCATCGTGGAGACCGAGGAGTGGCGAGACAAGAAGATCGACGAACAGAATAAACTGAAGAAGTACGAAGCGGTGAAGCTCACCGTCAAGTCGCTGGTGGATCACATGCAGGCGTTAGATAGGGAAATGAAATACTTAGTTAATAAATTGAAGATTTGGCGGCCGCGGAAGCCCGTGGAGGAGAAGAAGGACGAAAACAAGACAACGGAGGAAGACACGACGAAAACCGAGAAGGAGGAGGAGAAGATCGAAGAGGAGAAGGAGGAAGAGATTAAAATGGAGCAGGAGAACCAGGAGGAGGCTCCGGAAGTACTGGAACTGGATGGCGCTGCCGACGAAGGCGAAAAGGTCGATCCTAGCAAGACAAGCGACGAGGACCTCCATTCGGAATTATAATTTAGGAATAGGAGTGTTTAGTTCAATTGTCAACAAGGTGTTAACCATCAACATCATGTTTGCTACCAGGAGGATGGGAGTGAAGTCGAGGATAAGGAGTCGTGGACTTGTTCATTGTGTTAACGCTAAAACGAGCATGTGGTGACTAATTAATTGAGATCTACGGCCTTTTTAAGTCAAAGTCGAGGGTTACAAGAATTTCAGAGTGGTGTTGATCATTTGCATGCACTTTTATCGTCATTGAAACGTCTCAATTTTTAATTAAATTTACTCGTTTTGTGTGGAATGATACTTACAATTAGGAAATCTAAGGCGAAAATATTACGAATCACTCACCTACAGAGACAATTGTGATAACGAATGATTAGTCTTATCATACTATTAATCAAAACCATTTGGAGCATTTGGTGGATTCACAATTAAATTCATTATGTTGTGTGAAACGCTTGCAATCGACGATGTGTAATTGTCTGATGCACCGGAGAAACGACTGTTTCGATGTACCAATATTTCTGATAACTGATGCCAACTGACATGCACCTTGAAAAACATTCATACATTCCAGAAATCTTTAATTTATAAGTTAACTGCAGAAAATACACATTGAAGTTTGTTAATTCATCGAAATGTCATTTCTTTCCTTGTTCCGGGGAAACATACTCAATGCTTTTTTTTTTTTCAAAAAAGAAACAATTTATTCATTATCATAGATAAATTATTACAATAGTCGTCGTTAATTGAATCAATCTGGGTTGTTTAGGCCTCTCGAAGGCAGTTCTTGATTAGTATCCCCGTTGTTTATTCGCTATTTCGATTAAAACTAAAATTATCCAATGAAACATAAGGACTATGTTAGTATCACTAGTTGTAAACCATTCGTCTCAACAAAGTGCCAAAGATAGTTGTTATAAAATCAATGAAATCACTAAAGTAACAAGTGTTTCATCGGCGCATTTACAATTAGTCAGATAAATATGATATATTCTCGGTTATTATAGTGTTTCTTGTCTACGTCTAGTAACGCGGTCTTAAAATATCACAAAATCTTTCCACGTCTAGTCTATATAGTACAGTAATAACATTCATTGTTGTTGTTTTAGTTTTGCATTTCTCACTCTTCTTCCTCTCACATTTCAAGATGTTCTGCTTACGATTTGTAACTTGTTTGACCGCGTAGCCATGGCAACGTACCTCTTCGGCCAGCTTGGATAATATTCCATTCGAAATGGCCGTCAACGTTGAAAGAAGTCGTATGCGTTTCATGTTAATTGCGCATAGTTAGGCAGTCGAATTATGGTTTGCAGTGGTGTGTTATTTGAAAATTCATCCAAGTCGAATACATCCGTCGATAGGCACGGATAACAGCATCGAATATTACATAACAGTAAGGTATTTGAATACAATTTGTATACTGTTGCGCGAAACTCGTAAGAAGTGTATAATCAGTTGTTTTGGCGTTGCTCAGTTCTTGCTCTCGGAGAGTTTCTTTTTGCAGTCGATGATGATTTCGTCGCCTGAACGTATGTTGTAGCTGTAGAGCTGTTTGTGCGGGTATTTCATTTCTTCCGGACCCTGGGACCGACAGTTTAGTTAACGAGTAAGTGACAATCAAGCGAGAGTGTTTCTTTGGGGATCACTCACCTGAATATCACGTAAATCTTGATCTACGTAATACAATCGCATTTTCCCAGCCGAGAAGCCGGCGAACGGCTCCAACTTCGACTTCAGATCCAGAACAGTGCGATAGACGTCGACGCTGCGCACTTCGCAGTTAGATCCGCAAATGAACGTCACTTTCACGCGCTTTTCTGGTCGCAAATCTACGCTTACAAGAGGATCAAGCTTGCCGTGGACGTTCAAGAGCTCAAAGTACCTGCAAGTAACCAAATCACCTTTTAACATCAACCTAGACGTCCGAAAATTGATGGTACCATACCGTTCAGGACGATCAGACTCCGGTTTGTCCATATAATATCGAATAAACGCCCTCTCGGCATCTTCGCGTTCATCATGACCAATGACACCACCCCCGTTTAGGATTTCCACGTTCGGTAAACGCGCAATCATCAATTGACGGCGTTCGTGTTCAGTGTACTCTGAACTTTCCCACAATGGACATCCCTAAGGATAAAACGTTTTATTCAGTTGAGGACATATTATTAGATTATGTTAGATGTTATTTACCTGCATGCGCAGACATTGTAAATTAGGAAACTTCGACAATCTCTCAATTTCGTCCCAGGACGACAACTGGGTGCAGTTCAAGTTCAAAAACTTTAAGGTATTGAAACTGTCGTGCGAATTAATCGCGTCCGCGCCGTTATGATTGCCATCTTGGGCGGAAGGATGGTTTAAAGTCTCGATGGGGCAGTCGGCCAAGACGAGATACTCCAAATTAGGAAACGCATATCCTAGCTTCGATATTTCCCTCCAGCACTGAATTGGATTGCCGTTAAAGTGCAGCTTCTTGACGCCCAAGTGTTTGTGGCGTTTGTACTCCTTGTCCAGTTTGGGACACGTGCAGTTCGAGTTGGTTTCTTCGTCCTCGCTCTTACACGCCGTCAGATTGACGTCCTTGTAGTCGTTGAGGCTCAGGTGGAGTTCTTCCAGGGCCGGAGAGTGGTCGAGGATCTTGTCGACGCTCTGCCAGTCGATGTTGGTCGAGTTGAGGACGAGGTTCTTCAAATTGGTCCATTTTGTGGGCATGGAGTGCTCGAGGGGCTCCGAGAGTTGGTTGAAGGAAAGATTGACGAATTTCAAACGAGGCATGTGCTGGATTATCCCGAATATCTGCGAATTTTAATTGATTATAATTAACTAATCAATAATTACTATTGGCTATTAAAAAGGGGCAGTACCTCGAGCCATTTATTGAGTTTGTTCTTCGCCAAGTCAAGTTCCTCGACAGTCGCACATTTATCGTTAAGAGCGTCGCGCTCTCCCGCCGTGGTGATGTCACAGTCATTGAGGACGAGAAGTGCTGGTACCGTGGCTCTCGGAGGACGACGCGGCACGAAGATGGAAACGCACAGTTCTTCCTGTTCGGAACCATCCGACTCAGTGCTGCACTCATTTCCGTATTTTTGCTCTATTGCTTCCACTAACGATGGCATCTTGATGTGCGATTTTACTGGAAACAAAGAAACGCCATGTTTGAGGTTAGCTCGGAAGGTTATGTTACTTTAAATTAGGTTCTGTTACAATTCTCTAACTGCAACTCTAAAATAATATTTGATCGATTGAAATGTGCGAACGTGTGGACTTTAACACATCGCCTACGTAACGCATGTGACAAATTGAGCGGCGTTCCCAAAGCGCTTCGATTTTTTCGCACTTTGGACTGACTGACGAGCCAGAGATTCGTTTGTGGGTCTGCCTCTGCGACTCGTCTATTTCGATTTGTTAACGAGACCGTGCAAAACGGACGTCCTTCGTCGACGTCAAGCGCATTGTGTTTCCAACGCGTTTCGAACCGAGCGAAGCATTGCGGTAATCGCAGTAATAGACAGAGTTGGCACACACGCGCAGAATGTTCTAATGCACTGAATAGGTTTTGCAGATTGCGCCTGCATATTTCGCAATGGTTTAAGACTGTGGAATAATTACCACCTTTTACTTTAATTCGAAATTATTTCAAGTTGTTCAAATTGCTTAGTTGTTCAAAGTTGCCAGACCCAGACGTCTGCAAATGTGTAAATTATTGTCTGCTGCTGCTTTTATCTGGACTTAATTATGGTTTAGTTAAATTGCAATCAAAAAATAAATTGAGCATGTTTTAGTAATTAAGTGAAAGAGTAATAAACGTTGGATGTATTAGTTGCGGCATTATTAAAAATGTCTAAAACTGTGGTTTTAAATATTAATGAAAGAGATTGAGTCAGAGATATGTTCTTATTTATAATAAATATTTTGATCATGCAGGTAATTAAGATAATTACAAAATGTCAGTCTGAAACCATGCCCTTTGACGCACATAATTTTGTCAACAAATAGAGCACTAGTTGCACAGGAATTTTACTTGCTATACTAACCGATAGAAAGAAAAGTAAAGTTATCAAATGATCTTTTTGTCGACAATAATTTTGAGAAGCTATTTGTTTTAAATAAACTTGTTTATTCAGTGTGTGCGATTTTCTTCACTTGTTTATATCATGGCAACTTAAATTTATAGATCAAGTAAAATATGAACTCATTGTATGGCGAATTTCAGGTGGTATGGAAATTTTCTCAACGTGCATTCTAATGCACAAATCAGGGTTAAAGTTAAGTTCTTGAATTTTGATTATATTGCGATAAAATTTTTTAATCTTTAAGACAGCTAGGTGAAAACCAGAATACCGGTTATATTGAAACAAGAACACAAAAATATAAAAAATATACTTACAAATTAACTAAATTGCAATTAAATATAGAATGTTCTGCAATAAAATATCAAATGTCTACATTCTTTTCTAAAAATTTAGATATAAAAATTTGACACAACATAATTTCACATTCAGTTTCAGACTATAGCTATTAAACTAACTTATTAAAACTACAGTAAAACATAATTTTAAATTATTTGATTCCAGGAAGTCATTTTGTTTAACTTCAAATCAAACCTCACGACTCACGACATATTTTCGAAATGACTCGATTTCAGAACGTTGTAATGCGTTACGAGCAAAATTTTACGTTTGCGATAATTGCAAACCTCACAAATATTTCCACACACAAATAAAAAACAAACAATAAGTAAATACAAACAGGACGTCCAAATAAGTAATGTTGTCCATGTCCATAACGACGCTTTTGTTCTCCACCATCTAACGAACTCGAAGGTGCAGGTGGAATAAACCTTTTGCGCACTCGAAAACCTTGATTAATTAAATAGGCATCTGTCCACGCTCTCCGGCAAAATGAAACGATGGAAGCGACCGCAGCGGCATTCTTTGTTCTCACCACAACAATCCATAATTACAATTTTATTCATAAACATTTGTACAATATAAATAGGCGCGGAGTTGTTTTGCGCTTTGTTTCAAGCAATTTGAAAAATATTTTAGAGGATTGTTCAACATTGCGAAGATTATTAGGATTACCGGCTGGATATTTTCGGATTTTATTGAAATATCCTTGAATGCGCTGAAATATTTGTTTAACCGCATGTGTTTAGAATTGCGCAGTGCGCATATTCAATAGGCGATGAGACAGGACCACGATGACGACAGCAATTTTACAATTTGCGCTGCAAATGCTTGATGAATGCGACTAATACGATATTTAGAGTCGGCAAAAGTGCGCAAAACGCGAAACTGTTAATCAAACACGTGCGGCAAAGGACGAGTGTTTTTGACCACGAGATGTAAATAAATATGGCCAGACACGTGGCTCGCGGAGTTTAATTTCTATTTCTATTACAGGGTGTTAATAATCACTTTAAAAACGAAGAGTTTTGATGAAAAATTTTGATTTGGCGCACGTTACGACATCTACATTTACGTAACGAAAAGTGTAGATCAACAGGCCTCTGTGATTCACTTGTTTTCCTCCGAAATTCATCTCTTTGTCAGTCGACGCACTCAATGTTAGAGATGTTGGTCCCCCGCTGCGATTGACGGTACATTTGAAAGCAACGCGGTTTTATTTTCGTCCGAATATTTTAATTGCCTTCGCGTCGCACGGCGCTCGGGCTCGCATATCGCGATTACACATATCTGTGTTATAAGCGACTCCAACAAACGCGACCTTCACCCGTATTCGCGCCGGCAATTCTATTCCTATTCCAATTCACAACGTTCGGGCCCGAATTTCTGTCGAACGCGCAATAGCGCAATTGAGCCGCGACGCAACGCTTCCAAGTTCCAAGCCTTCCAAGCCGTCAAAATGTCAGATGGAAAGGTTTGTTTATAGCCGTGTGCGCCGCGCGCATTCGAAGCACACCGCTTGATCTTTAACTTTAGCGCTTGCTATTGCGTCGCTGGGTTAATGTCTCTATCATTCGAAAAAATTTAGACCGAGTTAAAATATTCTAGTCGTGATTGAGGCCTGACTTTTGATTTGACTTGAATTGAAAGGTCTTGTCTCAAGAGAATTTACGATGTGGCTTTGATTTGTCCAGTTTAAGTAAATAAAATCATTTTCTTTGACTTTTAGTTAACTTTGTACTGTTTCCCCAATTACAAGACTCGAAAAACTTGGGACTAGGAAAACGTTGCGAAAACGATTGCATCAGGAGAAGGCGCGAGGCGATGCCTTGATGGCTGTGACCTATTTCTGGTTGGACATGCTCATAGATACGCCCGCCGCCGAGTTGTTCGCGCTGGCTTATATGAAAAATACCTCATTTAAGCCTCATGAACTACTTAGATGACTTAGATTCTATGCTTCGAGCATAGGTTTCTCGATACGCTTTGGATTAGTGCCTATTTGCGAACGAAGTGCGAAGAATATCACGTTCGACGTGCGTAATAAATTGCTGGATGTTTTCACAGCCTTCACATCACTCGCACAATCTCAAAACTTTGGTGGTTGAGTTTGTGCAGAGTTATTCTGGAGGATATGAATATTTTAAGGACTTTTACAACGTTTTGAAATTGATATGACTCGGGCCGAGAGATAAATATCGAAAGAAAGAGGTCGAACATCAAGATTATACATTTTTTGCTTGTTTTTATTATGTAAATTTTTGAATCACAATCAGTGTTGAAGTTCCTAAAAATAGGGTTAAGTTAGGTTAAGGTTATGAACGCTTTCCAGGGAAAATTCTAACATACAAGATACAAATTAATTTCCATTATCATCCTTCTGTCATCATAACCACTGACATAAACAATATAATTATTTCCACCTACGTGAAATCTCTTCTCTTCCTATTATTTCCTACATAACCAACAATTTCTTCGGTAACAAATACGCTGCATACGCACAATTACCCATAATATGCCGTCGATTATCCTGCGATTACCGTCGCCATTTCTATCCAGCACGCACTCGACGCAATTCGACGCTCACCAGACATGCACGTGATTAGCATCAGGCGCCAAATATCAGACAACAGATAGCAACAAGTGTACAACTTGGGCTTTACATTTCATCGCATTTCTAATTTCCCATTTCTTCATCTACACTTTTTATCATCAAGTACGAAGTTAATAAGATGCGCATGCGAGCACAATGAACGTTTAATGCTAGAAGATTCATACATTCATTAAAACGCGCAATTTTTATAATTTCCCCGGCGAGTTTCTTATTCACGTTTTTACGCCTAACTCTTACTTTTCCAACACACTTTTTATTTCTCAGCGTCAACCTCTAGCGCCCAACATATGGCAATTCCTTTTCCTTTCCTGTGCAACGACGCGTTTATATTCGTAATATTTATTATAGAAGAATAGTCGTAATTCAATTTCTCTTAACTGTACACAGGCGTACATAATTGCACATAAATGCAAAAATTATTATTATTTTACTTTTGCACAGTGTCATCTAGGATTTACGAAATATTCGTTTTGCTAAACTGATATAGTGAAATAGTGGGAAGATGAATCATAGATTACCGGGGCATGTAAATTCAGAAAGTTAGTATGAAGATGACGTTGAAATTTTTACCATATTCTCAAGCCAGTAGCGTTGGTATGAGGTTAAGTTTGTCATTTATAAAATTAGCTCAATCACATATAATTATATTTATTTATTATTTCCAACAACGATAAACTTAAGTCGCTAATCGTGAGATAAAATTAGTAACACATCCTAGAAAATTATAAATGTCACGCTTGCGTGAGCACAGGCTAAGGTGTCGGCTACCGATAATGACGAGGGCAATACAATAATTATGGCGATCTGCAATGTTTAGACGAAAACGAAAGTCGCGTCATGCTTTACAAACTGCGCTCTGCAACAAACTCTTATTACTCTTCGTACCGCTTATTACTTTTCTACCTTCTATAACTCGCAATCAACAGAACTCAAGACATCGAATTCAATGAGAACCGGGAATTGAATGTGATCATTTGCTATCCGACATCCACTTACTACCTAAGCCGAGCGTATTCTAACTCAATGCTGTTGCTGTTTCTGCTTACTGTTTTACTATTTTCTGCTTGAAATTTGCTTGGATAGTTACTGGTCACTAGATGTGGACGGTTCAATTTATAGCGCGTTGCGAAACGCTTTGAGTTGAGTTAACTGGCTTAACTGTACTCGTGCTTGCTCACGACTTTACTTACAATAAGCAGTTGTTTAAGTGCGGGCCTATATACCTAGAGGAGGCGAACCGTGGAAATTTACAAAATGTAGGGGAGTGCGGCGATTGTATGCAATTTACTTGTACATGTCTATGGCGTACTCAACTATCCCCGGCCTCCCCTACTCAAGAAGAAAGCACAGAATAATAAACCGTGGACAATTTAGAGGTTGTGCTGCTTGTGCTACGAAGTTTTTGTTAAGACACTGTCTAGTACCAGTAAGCTTTAGCTCCAACTCCCCCAAAAGTAGCTATCACACATCAACTAATAAACTAGAAACCTGTAAGTCTAAAAAGTATACATGAAACAAAAAAAAAAACGCGCACAGAGCGCGTGCTTTGATAGAGACAAAGAGACAACGGGACCCGAAGTAAAACGCAGTGAACAATGACGATGCGACTGTTGCAGAAGGAAAGCCTGCTTCCTTGCCGATTGCCGGCAAAGGCCAGAAAGAAGCTCCATAACTACTTACCCGGTGGCGTAAGTCAAACGTGCGCGGCGTGCCGCGATTGTGGCCGCACATTGCGGAGTTTCCTTTCCAGGCGCATACATTCGCTTCCTTGATTTTACTTTGCCTATTTGCATAATTATCTCTTATCGTCAGGTTTTTCTCGACATTTGTCGCATTTCTACGCGCACAAATTCCCCTGCAGGCGGCTGTGCGTCGACATTATGGCAACGGTGAAATTACGGACGGAAATTGCAATGTTTCGCACATTGACTAAACGCAGGACACGACGAAGAATAACAATACGTGAAAGAAACTGAACGCGCGCAACGTGTGCCCATACATATTAATTAAGTCAATAATGGGGACGCACACTTTTTAGACCGTGTAATGGACGCGTATTACAAAAGCGACGATCAACTATTAATTATGCAATTGGCAGGTTGGTGCCTGGCATACAGGTATTCAGCAAAAGTTAAAAGTAAAAGTGAAAAGAAATAAAAGGAGTTAAAGAAACATGCAACATCAACACGAAATCTTATAGTTTTGTCTTTAGATTTGGTGATAAATTGCGTTTTATGTCAATGACATAAAAGTTAATTAAGCAAAATTTCATTTATCCTTGCGTAAGTTGCAATTATTTTCTGATAAACTTTTACTTAAGATAAAAACAGTGCAGATTGGGTTTGATTAGGCAGGAGAACTAAATTACGGTTCTCCCCTACTCTTTATACAACTTTATAGAGTAAAAGTAGCTTTTCTCTATTTTCTTATTATTACACCAAGGTCTATGAATTTTTGTTGGCCATTTCATTAGATCCGTGACCATATCACGCCCATTAAACTTCCCACAGTGTCTTTTACCACAAAACACGATTTTGTTTACTTCCAGCTTGATTATTTCGTTCCTTTTTCACAATTTACTGCCGTAATCAGTCACCGAAACTTTGCGTGTTTATCGCGCTCTGTCTTGCCGAGCAGCCATCGTGATATTTATATATTTAGTGATGTATATAGTTCTTGGCTGTTTCTTTGATATTTTGCGTTGTTACGTGCGTAATGACCGCAGATCTAGAGAGTGAAACAAAACGAAAACAGAAAGAAAATGCCCGAAGCGAACCTATTATTGCGAATGTTAGGTCAAGTAAATGAGTGAGTAAGAGGAGAGCAGAGGCGAGAGAGAAAGGAAAGAAAAAGTAGGATGTAATCAGCTGACTGTGCGGCTGGAAGGAGGATTCTATAACTACGTCCAAGTGGAACTAGTGAAGTGAGCAGTGAAAATCGACGCGTGTTGCAACGCGATACCGAAACGCAGCGCCGCAATTATCAACGCTTACCTAAGAGCTCTGATGGTAAAAGGCTAAGAACCTAAGTACACCGACGCCGACTCTGATTTCTGATTCGAACCGTAGCAAAAACAGCGGACTAATCACGAGATGATATTGAGTAATGAAACTAATTTTAAATAGGTGGTTCAACAGTATGTATATTAAAAGCTAATTTTATCTAACGTTACTCAATGTTAGCAAATTTGTAAACTAAATTGCAAGCAGGTAACGTCAATTATGGCCA
The DNA here is from genome assembly GCA_030557295.1 of Ecitodaemon sp. MM-2014. NCBI lineage: Eukaryota > Metazoa > Arthropoda > Insecta > Coleoptera > Staphylinidae > Ecitodaemon > Ecitodaemon sp. MM-2014. The sequence continues at coordinate 16,446 of JARRAA010013490.1, read as the reverse complement.
GTTAGTTAGACAGTTTATGTAATTTACTGAATATTATTAAAGAAACGTTAGTAAAGAAAAAGTAAAACATCTTCCGCTGTAATACATTAATTATGAATATCAATTTGATCGTAATTTATCAATAAAAAAATCCACCTTCCTGTTGTTGTCGTTGTTTTTATAGTGGTCGTAATTTAATCTGTATAAAAAAGGTGAAACAATGCAACGACGGCAAACCTGCGTAAAACAAAAGCCGCACGATTTCCATTGTGCGCGATTGTGAACAAAACTAATAACACCGTGAGCTTTCACGGTTTTCGTCATTTCCATCGCATATGGGTGACGTCGTTTTTCATAAAATTGCGAACATGAACTACTAATCGAAATGTATGGCCTTCGAACCGGATACAGTGAGACATCTAGGTTACCCATATCACTCACTTCCGAACACAAATTATTTTGGCATAAACTTCATCAAAACACGGATGGTATGTGATGGGAGTAATTTTTGTGGTGTATTAATTATATAACGTAATTAGCACATAAATTAATGGTAATAATACGTGTCCCCTGTCCAGCGCAGGACGAATTATAATAATAATCGGAACATTGCGCTGTGCACTGTACTTATATGATTTTGTCATTATGAGTATTACACTTACAATTAGCTTGCATAAATATATCATCCTTGTAATCATTCAGCACTGTTTACGTGTTTATTTATATCAATGCATACCATCATTGTCCTGCACGTGCCAACCTGCTAATGCGACGCTTTGTCTGCAAGCCTGCTTTGTTCCGGCGCGCACGTTTCGCTCATGCGTGTGACGAATGCGAATGTCAAAGCAAATGAAACTAAAACTTAAAACGCAAAAAACAGAAATAGACGTAGTTCCTGCGCGTAACTGGAGATGCGACGTCAAACCGAGCTGGAACTTTAAAACGAAATAGCAAAGCGTCGCGTAAATACGTTAACCGTCCAAAGCGAGCCGCAAAGCAACGGGATTGTTGAAAACAACACAATTAAAGGTTGAAATGACTGTATTCCTCCGACTTAATTGTCTGTCTCCGACTTCAAAAAATATATATAATAATTGTCATTTTAAACTGATTGTGAGTTTTTACCAGAGATGGGAGATTTTTTTTTGCTCACGGCATCATTGTTAAGTAGCATGTCAATTATTCTGTTGATTTGACGTCGAAAACAACGTAATTAGAAACGAATTAACGATATACGACTAAAAAACATATTAAATTCAAAACTTTTTTGTTCAATTTCAAGGTTGAAACTCAAAAACTCGTTTAAAATCATATTTTTACCGAAAGGAGCTTTCACTCTTTAAGACTTATATTTTGAAGGTTCCGAGATTATACCACCTTAATAACACATGAAGAACAGCACATAGAGATAAAACTAGGTTAGAAAAATAATGTCAAACTAATTTCTCATGCTATTTTTAGTTTCTATTGCGAACTAATGGCGCAAAAATATCGTTGTTTTTATCACGTTTTATCTACTTTTTCCTTCCTGCAACTTCCTATAATCATTTCTGGGTTTTCACTGTACGAGAAATATATCACACTCGCTGATTGTGAGTAACACCATCTAGTAACGAGTGATTTCAAGTTCAAACAACTCGAAACGAGTTCTAATTGGATGTCCAAGACTGCTCAAAGAATGCGAGTCACTTCCTAGAAGGAAAACAACAACAACAACGCGTTTCTTTGATTTCAACTTCAAGTTAAAGTCGTAACTTGATTTTAACTCTTCACACCTAGCCAGTAACTCGAAATAAAGTAATTTGTGATTAAACTAATTTCTAAACTTTATCAGAACATCGTTGTAACAAGAATACATTTTGAGAAGAATTATTTAAGAAATATATCAAAAACTAGTTTAGTAAACAAGTTAACGTAACAAGTATACGTCCTTCGAACCGGATACACGTTAAATTCTCAATTTTCTATTAAAAATGGCTTAAATATAACACCTTTTGGAAGATTTTAACTTAAAATTCAACGAACGCTGCCAAAAGCTTCACTTTTATCAAGTTTTAATGACTCTGCAACATGTATCTTGGCAGCGTGACAAGTTATTAAGACATATTTGTTAATTTTATTAGCTGGTAATTCCATTTAACAATCTGTTTACTCTTTGCCATTACGTTGCACAACACGGCGCGCCGTAATAACGCAGCGTGAATTCCGGAATTTGCGAAGGCGCGCGAAATCCCGCATCGGCGAAGAAAGCAAATCCACACGTGCGGCACAACATGCGTGTCGCAGGATGCGCAATGCCCGTTGATAAAAATAAAAGCTCGCGCGATTACGAGCACGTCCGCGTCCGAATTGCGCCGCGCGAATCTCAAATTTGCATAACAAAGAATGTATCAATCCGTCCGGCGCTCACCACACGCTAGAAATCGAATTAGCAGTCTAATTAGTGGAGTAAACGCGATCACGATAAATTACTTTCGAGAATAATCGCATGTCGATGGATAATTGTTATTCCTGCGTGCAATTGATAGTTTGTACTTACATAATGTGTTAATCCAGTTCTATTTTATCCGTTAAGCGTTCCCATTGATCGGTAACAAAGGATTTTACTCGCGGGACGAGAGAGAAAATTCGTTTCTGGCGATTGCTAGTGCGAACGCGCGTATCCTTGAATTATCCTCGGCGTTAAAGATTCAAGGATACTGTCAGCATCGTCATCAATGAAAGTGCACTTTATTGACGTCGCACGATACACTGCGCAATAAATCGCGAACACAATGCGTTTTATTATGTTTAGTCCTGTTTTGGGAGGAGTTTTTAATGTTTGAAAGGATCGCGTTGTGAAATTCGCGCAGCGCGAGGACGCGGCCCGTTTGTTTTGCTTCTGGTGCAGGTCGCGCGTGCGAATGCACAATATCGACCGACGCGCGACGGAACAAAGCTTGCCTAGCTAGCTCTCCTGCGAGCGCGCTGCGACCGACCGTACGCCTGCGACGCAGTCAGCTGCCTGGCGGCGTCGGCACGGCGCAAACGCCGCGCGGCCAGCAGGTTTCAGGTTTGTTGTTGTTGCCACTCTCCGATCAGCTGAGCGTGTTGATTTCCGTGCGCGTGCTGCGCCGTGTTAGTTTCGCAGGTTTGCACGAATCGACGGCGCGGCGAGAGCGTGTCGAGGGCACCTCAGCTGATTCTATGGCGGCGTCGAGCCGTGTTTCGCTTTACCTTTATGCTTTGTCTACGAATTGGACTCGCTGCTGGTTTGCGAGACGGAGAGAGCCGGATTGTGCGCGCTTGCTAGTTTTTCCTGCGGTGGGATATCAATTTAATGACTCAGACCATTCGGCGCCTCATTGTCAGACGAGTTGATTTTATAGATTCAGATTCGAGGCGAGAAACTCACATTTTGCTGTGCGTTCATTATTTTCTATTTGTTGGTAACAAAAAGCTATAAAATACGATTTGGCGGGGTATACTGTTATAAGATGATTGGAAGTTTAAGAGAAAACTGTAATTGTTAATCACAAAGTCCTTTAAATTTATTGTACCAGCATCAGAATTGAAAACTCTGATTGGGTTTATAAGTAAAATCTGTGGAACTTATACAATTTAAAGCTACAGTTATAATCTTTACAATATTCGATAGAAAATAACTATGTAGACACGTAGACTAATCTTTCTTCTTAAAAATTAAGTTAATCTACAGTCTATAACTTCTATTAATTTGATTGTATCATTATAATCTTTATCACTTGAAAGAGAATGTTATTTTAGAAGGCACGTCTTTTATGATTTTATTGACAATAACAAGAAATGCTTGAAAATTTATTTTAAATTGCAATCATCTTTCGATAAAACGTAGATGTCTCTTTAAAACATCCTGTAATTTCTATAAAAACCACCCCAAAACAAACCTGAAATAGCAATTAGCGATTTATCCATGCCACTTCCTATTTTCAAATTTGTTTGTTCATTTTCAAATACAATAACAACAGCGACTTCAATTTAAATTATGATCACCACAGGATTCGTGATACTCGTGTAGTTAATTCGTGGCATCAATTACTTACGTCGTTAAACATGGTACACGCTTCGAATGTTTGATATTCATCCTTAATTTATGATAATGATGGAAACGTGGTATATTTGTGCACGCTTTAATGCGCAATTTCATGTCACATTCAATTAATCAAAATTATTCACATGCGAATTATGCACACTACGCAATAAACCAAAAATAATTTACTTATATTGGGTTATTTATCAGGGGATTAAAATTGCTATGCACAATATACTGTTGCAAACGCGCAATGCTTTGACAACAACAGCGCGAACCGCTAGGAAGTTGTTGACACATTATTCACTCCGGCGCAACGTGCAATTTTATAATTTATTAACAATTATTGCTCGCCGTCGCGGTCCGATGCTCACAACCGCATGCGGCGATTTCGTCTGTGCAATTGAAGTTGCAATTTCAGTTCCAATTGGATTTCGTGTGCACGTTAATTGCACCGACGTTGCTACACGCATGCAACATACTGGATTAACTTGGGCAATACTGTGGTGCCATTTTAACATCCTCTCAAAATACTTCGTAACAATTCACTGCATATAAAAATAGTAAAATATGATATGAAGGAATAATATTCTGATTGTAAGCCTTTTAGCCAAATTGAAAAGAGCGTGAAACATGTAACGAATGAAACGAATCAATACTAAGGTCGAGAACGTGTGGAGCGGCTAGACGTACTAGAAGTACGAACCAAGTGGAAAATTTCCTTTTACATTATTCAGTTTTCGTCGCATAGCTATAGGTACCTCTGGTCATGTTACGATTTCACATTTGACTTATATTTTACATGTTTTAAGACGCTTCAAACCGTTTTGCGCATAGGAACCATCACTTTTCCTTGGTGAATAATTGAAATGAGTAAATGTTTACACCAAAAAACGTGTTTATAGTAGGATTATTAAATAACGCGGAGAAGATTTGAATAAGTAAACATTGTGCAATTGCGACTGGACGGTAGAAAAGCAGAAAATATTTATTTAAGATTTAACTTGAAGTCAGAAGTTTGTGTTTTGTTATGTTTTGTTATTATGGTTTTAATGAAAGGCGTTTCTGTGCAAGTTTGTCTGGCGGATGGCTGCGCTTGAAGGCATGCAGAAACTACACCCACGTGCGCCTTTATTCGTTCAAGGTTGCGGAGTCGTTGGGAAGTGCACGGTCAGCTTGCAATGCAAATTGAAAAAATAGAAAGGATGAATATGAAAGGCTGGTTGGTAGTGGCGGGTATTGGAAGATGAGATTTTGCCACTTTGCAGGAGGTAGAAAACGCATCTATTGAAGTGAACCACCCAACCCGCAAGAACAAAAAGAATAACAAAGGACGACCTGCACTGACTCAGTCAAGTCAATAACTTCGTCTGAATCCGTGGGAGGAGGATGTTGTAACGATTAATGGAAATTTCCACACTTAAAATCGATAATTGCGTTTTAACTTCCAACTTCTACACAACTTACTTGCATTTCTTGTAACATTTGCTTGAATTTGCAAGAGTATTGTCGTCCTTCGATGCGATGGATGTCAGAACTTCTCTAAAGACACTGTTTTGAAGGATATGTGTCGTTGGGTGCAGTTGTGCGGGATCAAACTACATTTTTATGAACAAACAGCGGAGTTGTTGCAGACAAAACGAATAAATTTTGAGATTTAAGTGCCAAAATGACATTGTATATTACCAAGTTATTTAACCTACGTCAGTGCCAATTGAAATAAACAATAAAATGTTAAGTTTTAAATTTGAAAACTACCTTATTTGCTTGCCTCTAGCGTCCTCTACGGACAATATTTAGTCCTAAGTAAAAAAATCTTATTCGTTACAACGTTTAACACCAGATGGGGCCACGCATTCTACAACATTTAAAAATAGTTGCGTTGTTCACAGGATGAGTCCACTCGATTTCGTCAGCAACAAGTGCTCCAAGTGCTCGACATTCCGGCCCATTGGAAGGTCAGCCGTCACGGTGTTTATCAACGGTGTTATTTTACAGTATAACCAAACACTTCGTATGATAAAACCGGTAGCGAGTGTCGTGAAGTAACAAAAATGTTGGTACTCAGTCGCCTGGGTCGCCTGACTCGTCTGCAACGAGCTGGGAGTTTGACGAGCTTAACATCGAACTATTTTCGAGCTTTATCAACGACGATGACTACGAACAGCTTGATTTTTCGGCAGGTGCGTCTATATACATGTCTCTATATGATTATGTAAAATAGATAATGTATAACAATTATTTTTTAGTTGTTCGATACAACAAGCAGTACATACACATATCTGCTGGCTGATCCAAAGACTCGAGAAGCTATTTTGATTGATCCAGTGATTGAACAATCCAGGAGAGATTGGCATTTGATTCAGGACTTGAATTTGACTCTTAAATATGCAGGTAACTATCTGTTTTCAAATTATCTTGAGAAACATGGTTTTATGTATAAACTTTATGAAATTATTGATTTTATGACTTTTGGATGTTCTCAAAATGTTTACAAATTATTTAACATCATTTATTTATAGTTTTATGTACTAATATGAAAAGGTAAAGGAAACCTTTTCCCCTAGGAGCAAAAGTTTGATGGTCTGATGATTTATAACTGAGGACTATTAAATATTTACATTATTTCACATTCCTATTGATTAATTGCCTAATAATGACTTCCAGTGAATACTCACATGCATGCAGATCATATTACTGGCACTGGTGAATTGAAAAAGCTCTCTGGTTGCAAGAGCATCATATCTGAGGCTAGTGGTGCCCAAGCTGACATTCACATCAAAGAAAATGATGTGGTTGAGTTTGGACAACACAAAATGAAAGTCTTGGCCACCCCTGGACACACAAATGGATGTGTTACATATCATCTAAAAGAACATGTAAATTCTTTTTTTTTATTGTCAAGCATATTTTGTTAAAGTTTTAAGCAATTTGTATCTCAATGATTTGGGTATGCTTTAGGGTATGGCATTTACCGGTGACACGCTGCTAATTCGCGGTTGCGGCCGCACCGATTTTCAAGAAGGCAACGCAGCGAATCTGTACAATAATGTTCACGAAAAGATTTTCACCATGCCCGACGATACGAAGCTGTTTCCGGCTCATGACTACAAAGGGATGATGAGCACCACGGTCGACGAAGAGAAACGACTCAATCCACGTCTGACCAAGCCTTTGGAGCAGTTCGTTGAGATCATGGATAATTTGAACTTGGCTTATCCAAAGATGATCGGTAATTTCGTGATATTAATTAGTACATATTGAGTATGAAATATTTTTTGTATTGCTTTTACAGACAAAGCTTTACCTGCCAACAAAGTGTGTGGATTGTATGAGATTCCAGAGGAAATTGCAGCCAAAATCGCTTAAATTGATATTTCCTATTTTTTACTGTAAAATAAATGATTATAATTATAGATGTCTTGTTGATTTGTATTAGATTTTATATCATGTTACTTAATAACAAAATATTATTAGTTAAACAGCAAATATTATATGATACGTTTTGCAATAAATTATATTTTCATCTAAATGCAGTATTTTTTGTGAATGTCCTTTGTTTTCCAGTGCCTTAGCCTCATTTTATTTCGACCCGTCCTATGGTAATTAGTACTATATTACAGCAAATACCGTCAAACAACTAACAAAAGAATTTAAACAAGAATGCCATCGAATGTTTTGATACTAATTGTAAACTAACTTTTTAAGACTTGAAAATCGAGTCGACGGTATTATACAGTCGATAGGAATGCTTTAGTTCTTAAAAAATTAAATTATTTTCATGAAATTCAAGTATTTCGACTTCGCAATAATTGTTTAGTCGCACAGATTTGCACGATTTGAACTAAAACATTGCCGCTCCCCTCGAACAAACGCACCAATCACAACTCGTCTTTCCCCGCTCGTCACTTGTTTCTCGCGCCATCTTAGACCACTTCCCAAGTTTATTTCAAATAAAACGAATCCGGGTGTATAGTGCAAAAGACGTGAAAATTATTGCAAACAATATCACTAGCTGTTAATTATTACATCCGACAACCAAAAAGGTAATCACACACTATTTACCGTAAATTAACAAGTAAATATTAATAAATTTTGATTTTACTTCTTTGCGTCGGTTCTAACCTCACTTTCCTTACCGTTTTTACGTTCGCTTTCGTTACTCTACTTTTCCGAACTGATTTTTCGAGTACAATCGATTCTAAGGGCGTGATTATCTTCGGCGTTTTAGATAAAAATGGAACCGCTAACGATTCCGCCGTCCCCCAACTGGTACGAATCCAAAATCGCGATCTGCGCCCCAGACAACACTCTTATTTATGGCGCGAACAATTCCATCGTCATCGTCAAGCCGGCGCCGAGCGATAAACCCTCGGAGATTTCGCTGATTTCCTTCGCCCATTTGCAAAAAGTCCACGCCTTGGCCCTGGCTCCCACTTGGAACGATCAACATCGAGTGATTGCTTCAAGTGCAGATGACAAAATAGTCAAGGTGTGGAACCTTCTCGATAACACTTGTATCTACTCACATAAAGCGCACGCAGCGTCCAAGAGCCGATTAGTGGGCACTGCTTTCGTCAATGATACAAAATTAGTTTCTGTCACTGAGGATGGCTACATTATAGTCTGGCAAATGACTACCAATCAGTTTCAAGTTCACAAAAGCTTGTTGGGGATGAAAGTCCATGTGTCGGCTCTTTCTGCTTGCCCACATTCAGGTACAATTGTCGCGTTCGGGATGCGGAATGGGCTGGTTGTCATTACTGACTTGAAAGGTAAGTTTAAAGCACACTTTCCTACCAAATGTGAGAGTTATAAACAAATTTCTGTAAAAATCAGGACATGGAAATGTTTTGTACAAACTACGTGCGCACGAACGCGAAGTTGTCGATTTTGCATGGTGCCCCACGCCTTTTAACATCATCCCTGACATGGTTATGAAAAGGAAACCACTGCAGATTAAAGACATGCGGGATAAAGACGAGCAGATTGACCATAACGCGGAAAACGTTGATCCTAATCAAGGCCCGCGCGATAAAGACACAATCGACGCGAAACCTGCGAATGGGACCCATTTACACTGTGCAATAGACTCGCAAATGCATTCGCAACAGGAAATTGGCTCTGTGACTTCTCATGACCCTGTTTCTCAAGACGACGTTGTTGAAACAGCATCGGAACCAGTGGCGAATGATCCTCCAGTATTACCCAAACCAAAATTAGTTAGGAAGAACCCCTGGGCGAATTTAAAACACGCCGATGACGACGAATTGCCCGAGGAACCGGCCCCAGCCGAGGAAGTCAAAGAAGCGCTGGACACTTCCAACGACTTTCTGAAGGAGTGCATGGCGTTAAGGGCGAGGATAATTGAGACTAAAGATGAAGACAACAGTCTGGATGAGAGTCTAGATGAAGGGGGTGATGCACCTGAGAATAGCACGCCTAGAAGAATTCTTCAGGCTAGTAGAACGAAGAAGGAGAAAGTTATTGATGCTGCTGGAGATGGACCGCCTGCTCCTGCCACTACTAGTTCTACACCCGTTTCCGTAGATTCACCTCCGGCTGATATTGTTTCCGATCTTGTAAGTGACGCTACCAGCCCCGAGGCGACAATCAATGAGGTTGTCGATCGGCCCGACAAGGTGGAATCGCCCAAGTCGGAGTTCCTACTAGCCTCGTCCGCTCGTGGTGGTCACATTGTCATCTGGCGTGCTGGGACCGACGGTCGTGTGCAACGGAGAATGCGACTGGCGAAACCGAAAACTCGTGGGAACGCCCAATACCGTCTTAGCAATAACGTGTTCGTCTCTCTGCACTGGGTCTCCCCGGAAAAGCTGCTCTCGTCCGGGATGAACGGCGAGTTGATGGTGTGGAACGTCACCGACCAAATGCCCACCCCCCGATTGATTCACAACGACCACGTCAAGCAACTGTTTTGCATAACTTCGTCCTATTGCCACGAAAGGGACTCTTACTCAAAGTGGGAGGACCTGGCTGTGTGGACGATCGGTCAGGATAGAACCGTCATCTTGACCATGCTGCACAGCAGGAAAGTCTTGGCATGTTATCCGACTTTTGCCTGCACGGTGCTAACCTCTGCAGCATCAACGATCACTCCCACTAGGACGGCTTTCGGTCTGTCTGATGGTTTCATCAGATTCTGGGATTTGAGCAAGGAGAACAATCAGTGCATCGAGATGAATCCGGTTAAGACGAAAGTTGGCGGTAGAGTGATGTCTCTGGCCTGGCATACGAGCCAGGAGTATTTACTCGCGTTCGGCACCGAGGACGGACAGGTAGGGCATGTTAACGCTGGTCAGTGCAAGAAGCCGCCGGTGTACTTTGCTCAGCCGTTCCTCACGGCGATTCATAAACTCGAGTGGGCGCCGTTGGCCAAGAAATCGGCGGACGAGCACGGCTTATACTGTTGTGCCGAGGGGCAACTGGCGGTGTTCGATTTTGACCAGCCGCTGGTAAATCCAGAAACGGTGAAAACACCCAAAGGTGAGCGCGTGACAAATTTCGCATGGAAATCGGATTACAGTAAGCTCGCGATTGGCTGTAAAAGCGGCACCGTTTACATATTGGACGCGGCGTACGAAGTTAAAACCACTCTGTACTACCAAAAGAATGCGATTGTTAGCATGGCGTGGCATCCGATGCAAACCGCAGAGGACGAGGAGCAATCCCCTAATCACGACTGGATTGCTTCGGCGACGAGCTCCGGTAACGCGGTGGTCATTTTCGACATTGGCAAAGTCAGCGATGAATTGTGCATGAAAGAAGTGATCGCCGGGGAGCTCTTGGGGCACGTGAAGTACGTCAATGAAGTCTTCTGGAGTCCGTATAAAAACGGCGTCGTTGCCACCGCATCCGAAGACGGCACGGTCACGGTGTGGAAAGGCATGCAACCGATCAGTACGTTCCTAAACAACAATGCGGAACCGGTCTTGAGCGGGATGTGGAGCCCCTTGAATGAGGACATCATAATTTCCTCCGGCAAAGATAACTCCCTCAGAGTGTGGAACGTGAAAAACCATCCGACCAAGGAGCAGAACGCGATTGCTCAGACGCGTCTAACCCGGAAGAAGAATTTATCTCATTGCAGAGCGCTGAAGGACGAGCACGAGCTGGAGACTGGCAGCAAATCGCGACGATTTCCGCTCCTCGCTGATATTTCCGTGCGGCAGTCGAATTTGAAGGCGGCGCTTGCGGATTGCCGCGTAATGTTCGAGCATTACAGCGGCGAGGAGATCGAGGAGGAGAACATAATCCTCAAATTGTTTGGTGACCCGAACGGCGCGAGCGAAATAATCGATATGCAGAAGGAGGCGCACAAGTTGAAGGGGAGGCACGGGCTGTCGAATCATTTGCAAATGTGGACTGGGAATGTTGGCGAGACCATTAAGAAAGCGATCACCGATGGAAATTTGACTCCTTGGCTACTGAGCGTCGCGCCGATGATTTCGTTCAGGTGAGTTTGACGGCGATGTGGAGTGGAGGTATGGAAATATATTCAATTTTATATATTTTACTGTAATGTGGGTCATAAAGTTATTCGCGAGTTAGGGGAGTACGTTATGAGTTTCGTACTTTATCCTCCAGCGAGTAAATTTTGTTTTCCGACGCGGTGGTAAACTTTGAGCAGCGTAGGAGGGGGAACCGCGTGGCCTACCTTGTTCCTACTACCTTTGTTCGCTAAACTTCAATTTATCGCGCATTCTCGCCGAGGAAAAGATCTATCGAAACTTTCAGGCACCTAATTAATGATGATTGCTTCCTTTTTTTCCTTTCTACTTTATGATGATTGTGGCCCACGTCCGGGTAATTCATTGTTTTGGTGCAGTTTGTGGCAAGAGGCGGTCGAGGCTTACGCGCGCCAATTAGCCGATTCGGCTATCAGCGATCCGGTGGAAATTGCCTCCTACTACTTGACGCTCCACAAGCTGGACGAGGCAATCGATATCCTCAATGCGAAGCAGATGCATCGCGAGGCGCTCGTCTTGGCGAAATTCAAGAAGCCCGACGACGCGGATCTCCATAAGCAGATTCTGATCCAGTGGGCGCGAACGTGCGTGATGTCCGGCCGGTTCGAAGTCGCAGCGCAGAGGTGAGTCTTATCGCACGTTCGCAAATCTTTTGTGTCCTTTGAGGGTAAGCGCTGATGGGAGACGGGAACTAAGCTGGACTTTGAAGCGACGAGAGGCGTACGTACGCGTACGAAGGAACGTTGCAACATTTGAAAAGCTTGCGTGGTTGTTAGTCCGTTAATATTTAACTTTAGCATTGCGGCAGTAAGTCGCCGCAGTCGGGGGAAAATGCTCGACTCAGGTACTTCTTTGCCTAACTCACTGCGGGCGCGCACGCCGTTCGCAGGTAAAAGTACGCGGAAAAGCCGTTAAAAGTTTTTAACTTTCGACCACATACTTTCCGCGTGTTTTCAGTCGCGCGGGGCGCGCTGTCGGATCTTCCCTCCTGGTCTGGCACAAGCGCATCCAGGCGAGGGAGCGCGCCTTAAACTTAAAGGGCAAACTTTATATAAGCGTTTGTATAAAATAGTTACGCTGACTTTTTGGATAACGAAGCAAAGAAGTGTGGGCAAGAAGAAAGACTAGCGCTTTGTGTACAAGGAGAAGCTTTGCGTGCGGCGCGTTTGTTTTGATACCGTTTCGTGTGAAACAAATTTGATGTTTCAGTTTTTGCATGTCTGCCAAGCAGTTTTCGTACGAAATCCAGCCAAACAAACCTTGTCGGCGTTGCTTATCCGACGAAGACCTCGCCGTAGTTTTTTTGTTACTTGTTAATCCAGCTTCGGAATGCTAATGCCGTTAATGAGGGGCCGGTATAGAATACACCAACTGGTTCATTTTGTTTGCAGCTTCATGGCCCAGGGGCAATTCGAAGATGCTGCGTGTGTGTTGTACCGACGCTCCGACTTGCCGTCACTCGCGCTCGCCGTGGAGTTGGCGCGTTTCGCGGGAAACGATACCCTTGCTAATACTATCCAGTACAGACACGACGGCCTGGAAGCGCAGGTGGAAGATAAAGTGCAGTTACCGTCGCGCATAGACCTTGCGCTCGAGCAGGCTCGACAGGCGGCAGACGCAGAAGAGCAGAAGGAACGCGCCGCTCCGGAAGGCAGCGACAGGGCGAGCGGCGCAGGCGATGATATTGATAAGAACGTCGATAGAGGTAATAACAGCGGTGGCGATATCCGCGGAGGAGAGGAAAAGCCTGCCGAATCCGATAATAGGGAGGTCGATGCCGCCGATAATGAACCCGCCCAGGGCGCAAAAAGCAACGTCGACGCCGATGCTGCCGATAACCACGCGGAGGGCATGGAAAAGTCCGTCATTGACGCCGATCGCGTCGAGGTCGCCGAGTCGCATGCCAATTAGAGGGTATTTTAAAGTTTCCAAGAGGACAACTATCACGCGCTGTCTCCTACGATATTTAAAAACGCACAGAAAGTGCTTTACGTTCGCTTTATTTAAATTTCCTTTAACTTTATTTCCGTTTGTTCGAAACTCGTTACCGATGTGCCGGTTTCCGATATCGTTTTTTATTCAAGACCCGGGTGGTCTGCTCAAAGAGTGAGTACTCGTTTAGTTATTCACGTTACTTTTTTCTCTCGATCGGGAAGATGTACTTTCGTTTCTTTGGCGATGCCCTGTGCCACGTTTATTCCTGTTTTTATATTTTATCGGTTTTATTGCATTACAATACGGGGGAAGGCGGAAAGAAGGAAAAGAATGAATATTTTTGTATGTTGTTTGTTACGCAATGAATATCGAAAACAAATGATGGGTTTGAGTTTGAAATATCGCGTCAATTCCGAACCACCCCTACCTCCACACCACCGGAAAACCTCCATTCGCCGTCTTCGCGCGTCGAGCGGGACGCCGACACACGCGGGGACACGTCTCGTAACTTTATTCATGGGGATTTGCAGGCTCGTAGATCGATTTCCCTATAAAGGTGTAATCCGCGCAAGGGTCGCGCGTTTACTATGATAACTGGCGCTGCCGTAAACCAGCCAGGGCAGATTTGGAAGGGCGCGCGTCGTATAATTCAAACGAAAGGATCTCGGTGCTTAAATTTTGAAATTAAGGTCGCCGGAAAGGTTACTATAAATTCTAATTTTAGATCTCAAATGGGGAATTGAAAGCGCGAAAGCGAATGTCGACTTATAGCAAAAGTATTCGAATTAATGTGGCGGGGAATGGGGGAGGGGTGTTAGGCATGCACGGATTATAAACAAATTTGCAGATTATTGGAAGGATAATATTTATTCTTTCAAGGTAAAAGGTGAAGGGGGTATAAATTAGAAGTTATGGCTGCTACCATTCCGGTATCAATCGTCAAAAAATATTTAAGCCCCGCCTTTTATATTCTTACATCGAATCTTACGCGTAAATCCATTGTCTAAACAGGTTTATTTTTCAACATCATTGATCGGAAGGTAAGCATCGCACTTATTTCATTCTGTCGGACAATATTTCCCAAATTACAAATTTGCAATTGAAAATACGAAGGTGCAACTTGTCCTTGTCAAGAGGACATCGCGCTTCCATTAAATCCGCAATACCGCACAATATTTTAGACTAAATTGAGGCTCAAGTAAGGGCCAAATCCTTTCTAAAGTTTTTTTTTGCATTGCGTGTTTGGTTACGCCACTGTTTACTACAAAGTGGGGTCGGTGGCGGCGATAGTGGAAGGACACGACGCGCCGGCAGCGCTGGCGGGGGCGGGAGGCGTCCGTTCGTTGTGCGGCAGCAGCGCCGCCACGCTGCCGCTGCGGCCGCCCGGCGGTGTCGGCGTACGCGCGTCCTCGGGGCCCGGCGCGGCGTCCGTCCCCGGATCGATGGCGTCGCCTGGCAACGTCCCGCTACTACGAGTCATCACACATCCACTCGTCGCCGTGAATTGCGATTCACCCGGCGCACGGGGCACTACTAGACCGCTCTCGAAAGCCGAACGCGCCTGCCTTTGCCGCCGGCGGCCGCGGCGGCGGTGGCGAGCGAAGCGCAATTCATACCCATCGAGCCACTCCGCACCTACTATCTCTGCGCGGCGGCGGCGGTGACGCGCATTCACGCTGCCACCGGCACGACAGCGCGGTGAATTCTAAAATACAACAATTTAATTGACTTCGAAAACGAATGACGCGCCGAATGATGCGCGCACTTTCCCGCTTTCCTTTATGCAGATCTTCCGGCGAGGAAGTTCTGGCATTCCGAGAATTGCCCCTGATGCGATACGGCAAAAGTCCGAAAATCTAACGAACTGCTCCCGCGCATCCTTCGGCCTTTCGCCTCAGCTCGCCGCTTTCACTTGATCGCATCAAACGTAAGAATGAGACTACAGAATGCGGAATACCTAAGCAGGGAAAACGCGAGGCTTTTCTGAAAGCGCTCGCTGGAAAAGCGCGAGGAATTGCCGACTCGCCGCGGAGAATGAGGCAGCACTTTTATAAGGTTAGCGAATTTATTAAATTTTGCTTAGCTAAGTCAGTTGGCGCGCTCTCGAGGGGAAAATTCTCGGCGAAAAGGGGAGGAAAAATTCGCAACAACCGATTTATAACGGCATCGGGTCGACTCGCCCCCGGGGCGCTTGCACCCCTGCGCCCGTCGGAGCGTTATTTATCGGTAAGAAGGCCGAAAGCTTCGCCGGTTTGCTCGCCCGCATATCGATGCTAGTCGCGACGCACAATGCATGGAAATATTTCGCATATTTGGAAACAATACGCGACCGCGCACGCGAAACACAAAACGCGACGGCGACGGCGGTGGCGGCATTTCCAATTTCTGAAGCTCCTCGCTGGCCTTTCGCGCTGGGGCGGCATGTGCGCGATGCGAATGCGCGATATTAATTTCAGAAATTCCGTCGCCCGCGCTCGCATGACCGGACCGTTCGAATATTCTTTGTTAATGGTGGCGAACGGGTTGTACTAAGTGCGACCCTTGCAGAACACGGTCAGGCCATAGAAATTTATTTGAGGGATGGGACGATTTATCTCGCAACTTTTCGCATTGCGGCCGACGGTATTTTCGGTGATTTATCGCTAATAATTGTTAATTATTTTGCCGCACAATTCGACGGGGGAATTTCGATAAAGCCGCTTATCGCCGGCGTCTTATTTTGCGTAATTCGCAATTGCGATTGCAATGTTGCGAAATAATATCGGCCGCGCCGATTTGGCGAGAGTTTGATGGATGACGCGGCGCTTTCGTTGTATCGCGTCGGGGGCCGCCGCCGCCGCCGCGCCGCGAAGAAAATTCCCGACTCGCAATCAAGGAGTCGGCACTTCTGTGCGCCGCCACTGCCGCCATGCGGCGCCGTCCGCCCGCGCCGTCTCCGCACGCGCGCCGCTGGCAGCGGCGCGCGCGTGCGACGAGGACGCCGCTGCGGCGCAGTGC
>JARRAA010013425.1:0-13272 GCA_030557295.1 Ecitodaemon sp. MM-2014 | reverse complement strand
TAATATTTGACTATTGCAGTGAAAGTAAGTCGTTCATAGCTGCTGGATATAGTGGATTATTGGTAGGCCATTGTGTCGCCGCATGTTTTATTGTTTTTGCGCAGGGGCTCAGCAAGGCGGTTTAGGAGCGACGCGATTTTGCAATTATGAATAATTTTGAATAATCAGGTCGACGGTGTTTTGATTCGAGGTTGAAGGAGAGTTTGACAATGTCTCGTGGGTCAAATGACGAAACGTGCTGTAAATCTGCAAACTGCCACCTAAAGGTGAGTCTGGTGAATTCTAAACGTTTTGGGAGTGCGGCATTCGTTGAGACTCGGGTACGGTCGACTAGGCATGACTACATAGTCCCCTCCATCATCCTACAGGTATAAAGGACAGAGCGTCGAGGAGCAGCGGGCAGTCGTCGCTTTACTCTCCTTTGAACCACTTTACCACTTATGTACACGTATATTACATTAACGTAGTAAAAACTAATCCTGGATGAATATTTTATTTTCTCATAATAAAAACGCGACCCAAATCTTTTGCTCCATTTTTAAAATCCAATACATCGCACCATAAACATGATACATCCTTATATGTTAACATCATAAAATTTTTAGCCATAGTTAATAACAAGAGTTACAATTTTCCATGTGTATAAATATATATCGTCTCTATATATATCTCGATAGTTCTACATCTGCACACTGAAATAGTTACTCTTTCATTCGACATCTAAAAATATACTCCAACAATGTAAAATTTACATCCCTGCAAAAATATACGCCTTTCAGGAGAAAAGCTCATTCATTTGCACTCCTCGTTACCTCAATCACCGCATAAGTTTGTGGTATATCTTACTTAAAACCCATAAATAGTTAAAGTTCTCTGTTGACAATCACCTCCCGCCAAGACTAAAGACTACTAACACAGCCAAGTTGTACAAATTAGTCGAAATTAGTAACTACATCGCTAAATACCAAAGTAATTAAATCTATAACCGTATGTCGTAACATTATGCGTACATAAATAGACTATTCTCTTACAATCGAAGTGTACTCGTAGAAACAAATTTTACAAACATTGCCGCCTTACGCGTACATATTTACATCGTTTCGCAGCTAGCGCGTTGCGAAACGTGCGGACACAAGTAGTAATTAGCAAATCACGTCGAATCGCATCGTTGTGTGAATGCTAGACTACTGACAACTTGCGATGTTAAGCGATATGAACATCTATCACAAACTGAACACAATTTACAATGTATCATCGGTCACAATTGTTGACAACAACTGGTGACCACTTTTATTGATTTGTTTCGTTGAATTATAAGTTCTCTCATAACAACGGCCTGGACATTTTCAGAGTTTTGTCGAGTGCTTGCTTGCATTTAGAGAATAACATGAAGTGTTGTTGCCAAAAGTTTGCGCGGTCTGGCCAAGAAAACAACTACTAAAAATTAAATTGAGTGTTGTCGTAGACTATAGAATCGACGTTTAAATTTTTATGAATTTAACATTGACAATGCAGAAAAAAAAAATAGAATCGAAGCATGTAATTGAATTATGCGCTCATTAGTCATCAATATTAAAGAATGATTTAAGGTGGTGATTAAGTGGCAAAGGGCAAAACACTCCGTGAAGCGGAATTTTTTGACACAGTTTTCTAGTGAAACATATTTTCGTGTTCTTTTCACTTCCTGTTTGCCTTGTGTCGCACGCACTTAACATAGGCTTATGTCTGTATCGTAAAACTAATAAATATAGCCCTCAAAATTTGCGCGAAGTATCAATATAATGACTACACCCAACTGGCGTTATCACAACGCACAAAACTCGTCGTACATCAATCGTTTATCGGTAACTCATCTCTCACTTATCGTTAGTTAATTGTTAGCATTAGAGTAATAAATCTAGATATACCAATATTTATATCTCCACGCGCAACTAGACTACAAATAAAAAAATGACTCTTCTGTTTTCGCGTTTTCGTTTGTTACTTCGTAATAAAGCTATCGCAATTGACTCCATTTCATCGTTATTTGATCAAGTGTGGTGGGAATCTTCGAACGTAAAGTAATAGGAACTATATAGACGCTACATTTTGACACTATGCTAACGGTAAATTTAAGAATAACGTAAACATTAATGCAACAAAACGCAATAAATAACAAATTCGCCAAGCACCGGCAAGTTGATTGTAACCGTCCTAAAACTAAAACAACGAGGAGATTCCCATTCGTGAATATCAAGCGGCCTACATAAGGTACATATATTATGTATAGTCTACAATAAGTAAACGCGTGTCGGAGTATTAATCCAAACCCATTTCTGCGCTCGTACTACAGCATGCAGTTCTCCATCGTTATGTGAACACCTCCGTTGTGTGTCTTCATTTTCTCCAACACTTTGTTGACGTACTCCGTCGTCTGACCAGCGATTTTCACTTCTACAAAGCAGAGCAAACGTGAAAACAGGCACAAATCAAATTAAGCAAATTGTTTACTCACTTATAGAGGATTTGACAATTTTCTCCACGTGCTGAGTGAATTCGTCTGGTTTGCTCTGTGCGCAGTTATTAATTTTCACCTTTAAAATGTGCCTGGCTTGGTCGAGATGATTCAACAAACGCTCTAAAAATAATTCGTTAATAACGAAAACGACAACGGAGCGATCCAAACTTACTGTGTTCAGTTTCAAGTCCCTCCAGTTTTATCTTATTCGCTTCGTGCTGCGCTTTCTTCTTAAGCCTGCATGCCCTCGACGCCAGCTTATTCTTCTCCTTCCGTGTCTTGGGCCGGACGTTGAATGGCAGCTCGCTGACGGGAGTCATATCGTTAATGATCCTGCCCAACTTGTCCAGCTCCTTGCCGATGTTGTACAGTTTTCGCGGGTTGGGAGTCAAGTCGTTGCCGTCCCCTTTCCGAGCTTTCCCGCTATGCTTTATCCCTCGCACCGCGCAATCGGGACTAAAGACCGGATCGGTGATTTGGTTCAAGACGTGCGGATTCTCAGTCTTGGTCTTCAATATCAGCCGCTGGCCCTTGGGCCCCTTCGCCTGGACGTTGTACTGCCAGAAAAAGCGCTCCTTCTTTTTCATGGCCTTCAATCCGGTGTGGTCGTCATCGTCGTCCGAATCGCCTAAAACGTCGGGAATTACACATCGAGTAAACGTGGCATTTGGAGCGCCCAAGTGTGCATTAAATATTGATAGTCAAATAAATAGTTTCAAGGCCGACGAGTTTCCCACGTTAACGTAAATAATTTCATGTGAATTTTATATATTTTTACTTTTACTTCGAACCCGCTCCAAGCAGATATCGGAGCGATTCGCGGCGATATGAAATGCTCAGCACGTGTAAACAATCGAAACGCAGGGCGCGGGGAAGTCGAAATCCAAGTTATAAATGCCACGATCGTCATTAATGAATGCTTAATGAAGTTGCACCGCGTGTTTGGCATTTAAGTTAAAAATGCGTGACAGAGAGAGTGAGAGGAAGGAACGAACGCTCTATTGGCACTGCGCGAACTAGCAGTTTTATTCGTTTCAACATTTAAACGTTCACATATCGCTGCTTAGCATTCATTAGGACATTCGTTGCGATGTACACAAACAAAACTTTCACAGAAACCCGACCGGCGGAGGATTATCTAACAGCACGTCATGCCCGACACTCGAAAACAATAACAACGAACTCGAAATGCCTAGATAAAAAAAAAGTTGCGTTTTCAGTGACATAATTCGCGAGAGATAAACAGTCAACAAGCGCGCGCTTAAATAAAGCATGCGAGTTTGAAACACGTGTTAACCAAAGCTGGCATTCCACTACGAACGCTTAACTACTAACAGCAGCTATGGCCGGTGACCACAGTGCTTCAGTCATGGCACATTTCGATTCGTTTATTTTGATTTTTGTTTTCTTTTTTCATTTAGTTTTGCCTCGTGTGAAGGTTCCCATTCAGTTTCGTACGCGAACATTCGTGTGAGTGCCGCGTGGCGAATGTTATAGAAATAGGAAACTGTTAATTTCATGGTCAAACTCCGACATCGGCGAAAACAAAACAGTTCACGGCTGGCGGCGATGGCGGAGGCGCGCGCGCGAAGTGCAAACGCGACTTTTATCCTGCAGCGAATGCTATTGACCGCAGAGTGCGCCGACATTTAAATATTACGCCAATCGTAAATAAAGCGGCGCGGCGTACGCTCGAAGAAAAATGCGGAAAAGCCTTGAGGTTTTTATAGCTTTGTTGTCGTAACACTAGCAGGAGGAGTGAGACGAGCGCGCAGGCTCGTTTTGCACAATGCGCAGCGAGTCATTAAACCGTCGATGCTAACTTTACATGCTGCGGTTAATCGACATAAACAATACAGAGCAATTCATAGCAACAATATGTTTGCGAGCTCACCATCGGTTGAGTAATCCTCGTAATGCTCGCTGTCCTCGTCACTGTCCAACTCGTCGTGGGAAATGTCCTGCGCTTCGGGACTCAAGACGCCCGTCGACAGGGATGAAGTACTCCCCGCTTCGACCTGCGATCCGGTCGACAGCAAATGCGGCCGCGGCTCTCGCCTCTGCCAGAGGTCCCTTAGTCCAGAATGCGTGGGCGCCGACGAGCTGAGCCTCGAACTCTGCGCCATCCTCTGCTGTATTCTAGCTTGGGACGGCGACAGGGCAGTCGTGCTGGGGCCCGGCACGCTTTGTCCCAGACTAATCTCCTGAGACGGATGGCTATCGCGTTTCAGCAGCTCGTGAAGAGTGCTGTGTCGTGCCTGCAGGCTCGAGGACGAGGGTGACAACGTGGGTACCAACAAAGACGAACTAGAACTAGCTTGACTCGTGGGCGAGAAGGTTTTATTCGGCGTCAAAGACTCGTAAGAATTCGAATTAAGATTGTACTCGTCCTTAAAGTAGCTCATTCCGGCCGAGGGGCACGACGACGCGATCAGCGTGTTGTTATTCAGATTATTCAGCAGATTCGTTTGTCCCAGACCGAAAGACAGTCCCTTCATGTTAGTGGAGGCGGGCGAGCTGGCCTGCAGATAATTGTTTTCGTCCGGCAGGAGCAGATCGTCGAAGTTCAGATCGGCGAAGAGAATGTCGTCGGTGGTGTCGAGGTTTGGAAGCGTCGTGTCCTGGATCAAGTCGGCCTTGTCCACTTGGAAGATGTCGTCGTCGAATTGTATCCCAGGTTCCATTTTGGTGATTTCCATGTCGAGTTGCTTGGTGCTCCACATGGTGTTGGCGTCTATCGACTCCGGTGATGCGACTTGCGTCAATATGTCCTGGTAAATTGGAGAGTCCATGGGGTCCAGGTGAATGTCGCGATAGTCGTCGATACGTTTTAAAGGTATAGGCACACTGGCCGTCATATTTATATTAATGGAATTCAGCGATTCCAACATCGGTTCTTCTTTTATTGGTATTCCCGGATCAATGAAATGATTATCCATTTTAAGACGCACAGAAAATCTGTAAAGAAGAATCGCAGCATTAATATCAGCTATGTTATTCCGCGCAGGATTCCTGTTACCGAACGCACAGAAAAATGATGCAACTTTGCGAAATATAAGATTCTCCGCGAAAGGCGCGAAAGTGCGATGGGACAATCAATAATTTAAGGAAAGCACGAAAACAATGCTTATGTAATTGTGTTTTACGTGCAGATCGTGGAAATGGAGAAAAATAAAAGATGTAAACAAAACACGCACGCACTTACACCGTCACATCGCGCGCACAGCAGGAAACTTATTTTGAAGTGAATCAAAAGTTGTTTACAGGCGACGCAATGGAAGAACAACTTACCGTGGAGTATTAAGCGCCTAAATTTAGTGATAACTCGTCACTGGCGAACTTTGACCGACCGATTTTATAATAAATTGCTGATAATCACAAACACACTGGTAGGTGCGCGGTGCGCATGCGCGCTCCGTCCGCGCGGCAGGAGGCGAGACAGAAATCCGCGTTAATTTCCACTCGGCTTTGTAGTAATGTCACAAAATATTCGCGCCGTCGTTGAACGCGCACTCAACCCAAGCGATGACACTATTTTTAGAGGCGTAGACACAAGAGAAGGTATTCCTGCCGATGTCAACTCGAATTTACCGCAGCGCGCGACGCGCCATGCTTGCGAACAGATGAATCACAAACGAAACGCGTCCGACGTCACTGCACAACACAAGAGAAAATCCGGAATTGTCCCGTTTCCCGCCGGTGTCAGTCCTCGCGGCGTGTCTTCGCTTGCAGGACTACGCTCGGGTGTGGGTCTCGATGCGATGGCACACTTCGAATGCGTTTTGTAATCGATTTATTTCGCGAAATCGTAGCTCGTGTGACGACACACGCTGCCGTGTTGCTGGTAATGTTGGTAAACACTGAGCGCGCTGCGAGTACGCTCGACGGCGCTGCCAGCAGGCAGCAGGGAAAGGTCACATGAATATATTCAATAAACGAGCTCCCCAGCCAATCGCGGCGCGGGCCTCTCGGCCAATCGCAGGCGGCACGTTTCGATGTAAACAGAAGTGAAACACGGATCAAGAAACTGTTCGAAATACGAAATTTGAACGCGCATGATTCCTGCCGCTCTAAATCTGATCGTTATATAAATTGTTCACTGTAATGGACTCATTTAAAGCCAACATTAGACGGCACAAGTTTATAAAGCGTCCAACACGAAATACTAAAACGACAGTACTTATGCAGCTTCTAGCGGGACGAAGTTTCCAAAACGATTCGATGTTAGAACAACGCCGAAAGCTCCAAATTTGTATTAAATCGCCGTACGTTCATTGACGTAATGAGCGCACGCTCAAACTCCCGCTTTGCGAATCCATTATGCATTAACAAACGGCGAGCAACATCGCGCCACTCAATTCCTGCCGCCGCTCGCGAGTCAGCAGTTTGCCGTGGCCTTCGCACTTCTTCTTACAAACAAAAACACGTGATGCACGCGCACGCCGAGTAGTTCGATTATCTAGAACTCACTCACACCGCGGCGATTTCCTGACGCACAAAGCTGCAGTGTGCGGAGGCCCGCGCTTGGGTTTTGCTCTAGGAGGAGAGGGGGCCGCCGCATAAGTAGCAGGAATGTAGAGCAGAATTAAAACTTCCATACGGCACACGTCGCGCCATCTATCCGAAAATATTTCGTCCGCACGTACGAAAAGTTGTTCGCTAATTATTCAGGCACTTTTGCAGGTTTATTGAGAACACTCCTTGTCGAATCGTTAAAATATAATGACAAAAGCAACGAATGCCAATAACTTCAATGTTCTCTTGGAAAATACTTGATCTCTCTTCAGAGAGACTGCCCGTACAGATTTGCACTTGCCAATTCGGAAAGCCTTCATGTTTTCTTCGTTTCTTCACACCATCAAGCAGGTAGGATCGTTGCTTATTATGTGGCAATCTTCATTCGATATAAACGCTGCGAATTGATGTCAAATAAGTGTGGCGTGAAAAACAAGCGGACGCAAAACTATGGAAACGAATGTAATCAATATAGTGCTTTTATTTGAAAGATCATTGAAGTAAAATATAAACATGTTGTTACTTCGAATTCGGTATTCAAAATAAGTCAAATCCATTCTTTGTTCGTTAGTACAATGACTTCTCTTCCTTGCATTGTTTCGCCTTTCGCCACATCATGGTTCGATTGTATCGCACGGCGAGAATTCGCATCTTTCTCAAACGTTTAGCTAATAATTGGTCGTTTCAGCAATAAACCTTGACATCCACAACACTCTTTCAAACGGTAGCCCAACGTGATCAACATGTCGTATCGTTCAATTTTATTTTCACTACGATTTCTTAATAACATCGTTAATTATTTGCACTTGACTCGCTTGTTCTACGAAATAGGCCTCTCTAGACGATATAAAAACAATGTTATCTCATCTAAACGTGGGTCTCGTTTTGTTTGTATCGCTTTTGTAGCTCATTAGCTTAAGTTTTGTCGTTTCGTTAGCGTATTGTGTGTCCCTTAGTCGTAAATTTGTAGCATTTTTTTAAGTGAATTTGAATTCATTAACACGCCGCGAGCTTTTCGTAGATTTTCGCATTCCGTAGTAGTTTCAGTGAATGAGCAAAAGCATGCTTATTACTTGTTAATTAGGATGCTTATGTGAACTGCAAAAAGACGTTGGATGCGCGCCGAGTTTTGCGCATGCTTAGGATCGAAGAAGAATTTGAACTTATTTTAGCTTCTGTTACTTTTAGTGGACGAATTAATCCGACTTTCTCCTGTGCGTTGTTCGTAGTTTGTTCGCCAAACTTGGATGTCCGTTTTCAAGGACGGATTAATTTTCCACTCGCCCGAATATCCAAAATGTCGCTTAAAATTAGCAAAATGTTACAAAAATATCGAATGCATACAAAAGACTGTACCTAGCGCACAAATTCAATGATTTCATATTAAAAAATGTTGTATAATTCGCGCAATTTTTGTCATCAAGCGTCGCACGGTAATTATACCCAGTAATTTGATGACAAAAACCAGTGTCTTCACTGTTATAAGATCAATTTGTTTGAGATTGAATCATCTCTTAAGAAAAGTGCAATTTTGTTTTAATTTTTTTCCTAATTTTGTTAACTTTCTAGCTAGTAGCTGTTTATGTCAATGTTTAAAAGATTCACAACAACTTCCTACGCTTTTAATAAAAAGTGTTTGTAAAATCGTCCCGACCTTCGCGCCGTAACTTTGCAACGAAAAAACCAAGTGAATTTCGGTGATCGCGACGGCCGGAACGTTAAACATTGACATGCCTCTATTATAAATTTGTAATTTTTAGGCGCTCTCAAACGCAAGTCACTAATAAAGTCAAAATGTTGTCTCTGTTGCTTCGTTTCGTAAGTGTCTCAAGTGTTTGTTAGTATTTTGCTGTTTCATCTACATGTAAATATCACAATGGCCGCTGACGGAAGCCCACGCAAAATTCCAATAGTTATTAATTTAATATTTTAGTATAGTTTAGTAATTCCGTAGCCTAAAGGTGCACATCGGTCGCATTAATGCCCCGAGCGATTGCGGGAGCGCGGAATCGAACGCAAGCTTCGCGAAGGAACGGCCAGCCAACAACAATCAAGTGTTTTAGTTTCGTTTTTGTTACAATTGTTCGAATATCTTCATTGTTCTCGTGTCGCAATGTCGTGGATAAGTAGCCGCTGTCGCCACTCACAATCGGCGTGTCCGTTTCGTGTCAGAGTCAGAGAGAGAGTGTGAGATATGTGGCTGATATAAAGCACAATATTTTTTTCAATTTCATTCGAGTTCCAAGTTGAATTTGGTTTTGCTCATGCCGTCAATGTAAGTACATCGTTACATGGTAAATATGGAGAAGAGAGTGGTAAAACACTGCACTACTTTGTCAAGTTTTAGAAATCTTGCACGTCTGCTTATCCTTAGTTTAATTTGTTATAAATATATTCTGTTTTCGTATGATTTTCGTCCGTCACTTCGTCTCGTTTTTGTTCGGTGGTGGTTTTTGTTAAGAAGCTGCGCGCGTTGCTCTCGTAGCTGGGTTAGTTAGCTGTGCGTTTAGAACAGTTCAACGTCAGCCCGAATTGAATTGTGTCCGAATCCTAAAAAAGCTGTACGCATCAACGCGCCCTCGGCTGTGCGTTCGACGATTCGTCGCCAGTGCCGATCGCAATCGTCTTAAATCGTTAAAATTCTTAATCAACAAGGAAATGCATTTAGTACGAAGTATCCGTTTACTTTTGTCTACGCTTAATGGGATTCCTACGTCTTTGTTTGTTCACTTTGTGTCTGTCGGTTGGTGGAGCTCGAGAGGGATTTAGGGCTCCGGCTCGTGGGTGCCGTTCGTCCCCCCGCCGCCCTGCTCGTCGCTGGCGAGTTCGTGCGGCCGCAGGATGGCACGCACCGTTTGGAAGTTCTTCTTGAATCCGAGCTTTGCGTACAGGCTCTGCGAGGCGTCGTTCTCGGGTCTGATGACGACGAAGGGAAGGTAGCCGCGTTTAGTGACGGCGTTGGTTAGGCATTTCGCCAGCCTAATGCCGTAGCCCTTGCGACGAAACGCCGGCTTCGTTTGCATCGAGAACATGGCGCCGTAATAAGATTGCACCATCCAAGCAGCCAGCTCGCCCTCCGAGGAGAACACTCCGTAGCAAGGCAGGCGCTCCATCAGCTTTCCAAACACTTCGACGCTTTCCATTTGATTGGCGGGATACAAATCGTGTATTTCGGCGGCGTGCTCGGGAGTTAACTGCTGCATCTCCGCACCCTCTGGAAATGACCTGCCGAGAGAGTTTTCAAGTTAAAATATTTAGCGTTCTCCGCGCGCGGCGCACTCACGTTTCAATCTCGTCGTCGTCGACGTTGTCCATCAAGGAATAGATGTCGCCGTAGAGCTTCTCGATTTGTCCGCGCCCTTCGTAGAACTCCTCCATTCGTGCGACGATATCGGCGTGAGTGAAGTTCAGATAGATTGGGCGCGACCAATCAATTAGCGTGTCCTCGTCGAACAGAAGTTGGAGATCGTCGAGGCGATCGTTGGGACAGAAAACGGCGAAACTGGCGTACAAATTTCCCTCCGGCTGAAACCCAGGAAGGTCGATGTAACACAACCAAAGATTAAAATATGTATTGACGTCGAGTACAAATTGGACCCCGAATAGCATATTGGCAATCATTTATTCTCCTCGGAGAAAACACGTTCATTCCTTGCATCCGCAATTTCCCAAAAAATTTGGAGCCCAAAGTGGTCAAACGCCCAAACGGCCGATGCTAGTAAACTGCTGGAAGTATTTGGACGGCGGCCAAGTGGGTCAGCACACTACGATTCGCAACGCTTGTGACCCTTTTTACTGCGGCGATTTGTAAGCCCCAGCGCGACGCACGATTTCGCAAACCTTTTTGCAGCTTGAACTTGAAAACTCCGCAAAACTCGCTAAAACGTGAGCGATTATCAGTAATTATGCGCCAGTTTATGCTTGTTCCATCGCGCCGCCCACATTCAGGGCCGAGGAAACAACAAAAAAAGCACGAAAGTGCGAACAGCTAAAAATCGAATCAATACTGAGAGGAAAACGAATCAAAACTAATTGCGTCCTTCGTCAAAATTCAACCGTGCCGTATCACAAACCTGCGTCTATTGTTATGCGACTTTCACTGGAATTCCACATGCGAGAAAGCATTGTCAATGGCACGCATGAAAGTCGCACTCGGCGCGGTCCTTGAAAGGAAAGCTCGCCCCAGGCAAATTTCTGGGCGCACGTGCGCACTGTATCCTTGCCGCATCCTTGCGAGCGTGTTTGTAGCGTTCCAGTTGTGCAAACATTTCGCCGCGGGCGAAAGGGCTCGAGAATAATTAACGTCGCGCGCGTCGCACGCAACCCCGCGCGGAAAAACAAAGCGCTGAATTCGCCGTGCCGAGCCAAAGTTATGGCCGTAATTTCCCTTCGAACGCGTCCGCCGCGCGCCCAGACTCGAATCAATGACAATTAGCCTAATAGAATCAAGCGCGTCAAGGTTCCGAAGGTTCGGACGGTCGCCACATGCGACACGATTGCGCTCGCACGAATATAGCGATGGGTTTTAGACATGAACGTGATAAATTTTATTTATACTCGTTGGAAGGGTTTTACTACTGGAAACAGGTGTTTTAGTAGTTTTGGCAGTTAGGGAGGTTGTAACGTAGTATCTACCTAATTGTATCTGCATAGCAGTAATTTATCACTTTATCGGCATTGGAAGTAAATGTGCGCTTAAAAGTTGAAACATTTCGGACGGAAAATACCAGAAACTATTTCTAGTGCCGGTAAATAAATTACAAAAACAATATGTCGTGGAAAATGCCCAAGAACTGTTCGTTAGTTTCGAATCGGTTACTTGTTCATCTCAAATTATCTCCTACTTATCAATTTTACAACTTCCCCATCTAATATCTCAAAACTTTCCAGAAACGTCGTCCAACTTTCCGCCGCTTCCAGCCAACTATTCCCGGCCAAACTCAAATATTTCCCTATTTTTCTCCCCGCGTTTCCTTCCGCCCGAGTCTTCTTTGATTTCCGCGCGAGTTTTGGTCGCCTGCCAGGCGTATTAGGGCCCCTGAGTACTTTCCTACCAAGAAGCGGAAACAAATATGTTTTAAAGGCAAGAGCGTCGCATGACGGCCTAATCTTCATCTCTCATTTCCCGCAGCACGTTCCCGCACCAATTTCTGTCGCATAAATACGCCCCGAAAATAAAGCACAAAGCCTTCGCGCAAGTAATGTGAAAATTAACGCGCTATCAGAAGGCGTAATGTAATTTTTCGTATAAATAAGCGCGGCGGTTCTTATCGCCGCTCGCGCATCTCAACTCGCCGCGCCACGAATTAAAGTCATTGCTGTGGCAATGTAAACAGAAGAAAGCGGAGTGCGAGGTGGGAAATTCGTTTCGTCCACGTACCGTGCTAGTCATTCCGGGAAAATGCAGGGCGACCATCTCGTCCGGCCAGTTTTTCGCGACGTAGAAATGAAAATTCCAAACGCGATCGATCATGTAAGTCTTCACCGTTTGATGAAACTGCAAACAGACAAACAGAGCAATTACAATATAAATAGACTTGAAGGGTGGAAGATGATTGCGTCGGGGCACGACATGGCGCACAGAGTGCAGGACTCTCAATAAATTGACGATAAGCAACCTGTATAATTCACATTAACTCGTGTCTTGGGACATGAACACGTTTGTTTAAACTATTTATGTGGTAGACAATAGGGAGCCGGGTGCCGTTTTATTATGAATCTTTGAAACGCTCAATTACAAGGAACTATCTGGGTTAAACTAAAATAACAACTTCGAACGCTCGATTAAATATTCAAATTGTAATTACATCGTTTTGGCCGATTGCCCTCGGCAATTCGAACATGAATTTATGTGATTTCTGTTGGTCGGTTAGGCAATAACAATAAACAAACCCTATCGATAATTACCTGACTGAAGCGCTCCGGTTTTCTTTGAACAAATGCGTTTTACCGCGCTGATTACGCTCGAACAAAAGCGAACTTCAATCGAACGCTACGATCAATCACTTTCTTCCAGTGGAATAACTGCGTTGTTGCTGCGAGGCGTTATTAAGAAGGATTTCGCGTTTCCGCCGTTTGGAAGATTGGCGGTCGGTCACGTGATTTCGTTCGAAACTCGATTCGAACTTCCGCGCAGATTCCGGCGCACGATGGCGTGTGGCGTGACTTAATACACAATAACGAGCCGCCGCACGTGACTTTTACGTGTCGCGGCGTGCTTTGCATGTTTCGTGCATCGTCGAAAAATCCTGCGGCATCGA
>JARRAA010013423.1:0-13604 GCA_030557295.1 Ecitodaemon sp. MM-2014 | reverse complement strand
GTGTGTTTAGCTAGTATTATTGCTATTAGTGTTGCTCGGGGGTGGCAGGGTGGTTCTGTGCGTGTTCGACACAGAAACGAGCATCATCGTGCGCCATCATCGGCGTTCGCCGCTAACATTTGTATATAATAAAAGAATGACATTGAAACACATAAAAACAATATAATATAAAAAGTTTAAAAAAACACCCAACATTAATGAAAGAATAATAAAATAAACTGTAATCGGCCGGATGCCGCACGTTGCGGCGTACCGGCCGGGTACTCTTTTAAGACCTTGCATTCTGCATCTGCATCTGCATATTTATACACCAATCAAAAGCTATATTGTTGCTGATTACTCTCCTGCTTGTTTAATTTCGATTAATTGTTACCAGAGTTGTTGTTGCAGAATTTTCAAACCGCACAAAATTTATACCTTATTACCTTATAACAAGGAACGGCCGACTGCTTATTCACTTTATATCAATATTTTTTCAATGTAAAGTATGACATTCGTTCCGTCACGTCAGATTTATGCCATTTAACAGTTGATTCGGTTGATTGAATATAACATGAACTTTATAAACGGCATCTACTGTATTTTTGTGTTGAAGACACTAGCGCCACCTGTGTTCGTAAATAGTAAAGGGCTACATTTTGAAAAAGCGCAATTGCCACGTTTTTTAAGAAATAAATAATTGTTGTTTGTTGCCTTATATAATGCATAACTAACATACATTGTTATAAATCTATGCACTTATGCTGTATGTATGGGATGGATATATTTTTTAAATAAAACATCTTTGGCTTACCGTATTTTATTACGTAACCTAATTGATTTATTCTTGGCAATCCGGCATCCTGTCGTCAATGTCTTCAATGCCATCATTTGTTCATTGTTATTATTAGACTGGGGGAGGTAGAAAATCGACTGAATTAACCTCAAACGTCACAATAAACTGCAATCTAGGAATAGCTTTCGGGCGGCCGCACATTTCGTTTCGAGCGGGTGTTTTGCCAAACTTAAAACACGAGGAAGAAGGGAAAACGACGAAAAGCGCGCCGAGGGTAGGGGTGGTCGAGTGGGACACGTGATTACTGCGAGGAGCGTGCAGATTCATTGAGGATGGACGCGGGCGGCGATAGGTAATATTTCAGCGTTGTTGTGTGCATCATTTCGTTACAATTAGTTACAAATCGTAGGGCATTGCATTCGTCAAATGCGGCTGTGATACGGGAGATTTACGACAGTGAATTTGCCCATCAAACATTTGCGATGGAGTTGGAAAGGGCTCTCGATGCGCAATGCTGTGTGATTGTTATTGAGCCTGCACAACTGGGTGATGAGACTGCAAGGTGGATTAGTGTAGGCAATTGTTTACACAAATCTGCTGTAATATCTGGGATAGGATCCATTGCTTGTAGTATGTGATAAAATGTCACATTGAAGGAGAGACATCTTAATGCATTTGTTGTAGGTATTATTTGGCCAGAAAACCCTTTGGCAAATACACCTATGGCTGTGGTGTCGCTTTTATGCACAGGTTTATATACAGCTTCTTGGCAGTTCGATAACTGCGTAAAATACCAAGTAAATACTCATTGAATTTTTATTGGATGTGTCTTTTAATTGATGTATTTGCAGGTTGAACGTGATCCTAGGAAACTCTCTCGTCTACCAGTACTAAGTGCAATGTCTGCGGCGGCACCGGTCGTCCTGGTCCGCAAGGACGACACAAAACGCAAGATTCTTCACTGGACCGTGACGCTGTCGGCGGTGGCGTTGAGCGCGTTCAGAATATACAAGAGCATGAAGTAGTCGCGCCCGCGGGCTTCTGCAGTAGCAACAGTCCAATGAAACCACCCCCGATATTTTAGTCATTCGATTCGAGCATGCGTCGCGTGCGAAATTGTATTTTTCGGTAGTTGTTCCCGAGTGCGAGTTAGTCAGATATTAGCGGCAACAAAATAAAGGCGATGCGCGCATTATGCGAACACGGTACATAAAACGGTCGCCGATAGACTGTAGCGGAAAAAAAGTTTAATATGTTTAAGAAGCTTGATATGTGATTGAAACCTATGCGCAAATGCAAACAATGATTTGCGACATTTTAAGCATTTTCCCCCCGATTATTTGCATTTCATAATTCGAGCAAAGACATCACACATACAAAGCGCTCAAAACGTAGGACTCAGCCATTCAGTACAAATAGGAATTTTATGTTCTTTTAAATTATAATTCGATTGCAGAGGGAGCACTGGATTGCCGGTAATCAGTGTTTTTATTCATCGTGAATGTCCCTGTCTATTTAGGCACAACTCCATGTTAACAAAGAAAAACGCAGGTACAACCAAACGAATGCAAATAATTATTGTACATGTTGATGAATTGTTGCAGATTGAAAATAAATATATTGTTGTAAATAATTTAACCATGAGCGTGCGCATCGCATACTTAGCGAATGTTTAATTTTAGTACACATTATGTTTTACATCTCAAACATTTAAAACATCCACATATAAATTAGCAATTTACGATTTAAACGCCTAAAGTTCGTACGTGAATTTCATTACATTAAATTCGCCCGAATGTATTTCAAAGCCAGTCCTTTTAATCGTTTAAAGCTTAGGCATCTTCTTTGAGCGCCCTGCGCCCCATTATGAAGAAGTACATGGTCGGAAGATACTTGCGCAAAAAGATCGCCAGTTTGACGTACACCGGAGCGATGACTAGTTCGGGCCGACGCATCGTAACGCTTCTTAAGACTTCGTGCGCCACATACGACGCGTCATAGCCGCGCTCGGTGTTCTGATCCATTTGCATATGTTTCTCGCCGCTTTCGGTCAACGCGTTGAGCGATAAGTTGGTCTTGATATAACCCGGCGACACGACGGTCACCATCACATTATGCTGGGAGAGTTCTGCGCGCAAAGAATCGCTGAATCCTTGTAACGCATGCTTGGATGCGCCGTACGACGACCTCGCGGGCAGCGCGATTAATCCCTGCACCGAGCTGATGTTGACGATATGTCCTTGCTTGCGCTTTATCATGCTCGATAGGAATGCTGCGTTAATTAAAAATAGACTATGAGTGTCATGATGAAATATCAAGTTTCATAGAAAGTTTGACCTGTGAGGTCAAACAGTTCAGGGTTTGCAAGAATAATGAAATAGTTACTAAGATTACTTAAACATACCTTTAGTGAAGCAAACTGTACCAAAATAATTAACATTCATGATGTTAACATCAACATCAACAAGAGTATTCAAGACTGATCCTCTGTTGGACACTCCCCCATTATTAATTAATATATCCACATGCCCAGTAACTGCTAATATATTGCTTGCATGTTGGGGTAGACTTTTCAAGTCTGACAAATCCAGTGGCTCAATGACTGGATGCAGCACAGTTCCACTTGTTGGTAATTTCAGCAGGTCCTGCCTAACTCTGTCCAATTCTTGCCGTCTTCTTGCACACAGCACCACCTGACACCCATGTAAATAAAACTCATGCGCCAGAGCTTCACCCAATCCAGAACTGGCACCAGTGATGACAACAACCTGTCGTAAAATCAAATTTGTTGATTTAATTGTATTGAAAAGGAGCTTTTCCAAGTCACATTACCTTTCCAGCCAAGTTGCCATACACCTTATTTAAATAAATTGATTTCAATACTTTAAACACCAAGTATGGTATGGTAAACGCAATTCCAGCCGTACTAACATAGTTCCAAATATTCTTGCTTTCTTGATGCACTTCCATGGCGAATCTTTTGTTGATTAGAATGCGTTAAATAGGATGTATTAGTTAAAATCGATCCTCCCTCTAGTAACTATCGTTGGATAAAGTACTTGTAGGTTTTGTGTGGAACTTCACGGCTGTTATCTGACCAGATTATCTTAACAATTCAGTTTGTTATCGCAATTCTAAGTAGTATGTTTTGAATTTCAAATTCCATGGTCTATACGGCTCGAAAATATTGTGTGTTTGGCGACGTTTAAAGAGCACTTATCACCATTGCAATTGTCGTGGGCCAATTTACAGTGATGCGCCGCGGATGTTCACACAGTAAATTAATTATTTGATTAAATAACGATGTATAAAGTCGATTCGGTCAGCAATGAGCATTCCCTGCACTGCCGATTCTGCCGATCGAAATCAAAACAAAACAATTTGATTGCGTTGTGCGCGAGGCAAACACATCAAACATCATTGTGGTGGGATGGGGACTTGTGACATCGATAAAGGCGCCGTCTAGCGACAGATTCAAAATTTGTAACTCCGCGCATTGAAATTATACGCAATATATAGTTTGTTAAAAATTCGAGGAAAAACAGAGGAAAAACATTTAAATTTACAATGCATATTATTGCGCTTAAAAAAATTGCAAAATATCCTTCATTTTTAAGAATGGAAGAACATACAGGTAAATCTCGGTTTACGAAGATCCATTTGACGTAAATTCACTTTCATGTACTGTGATAAAACGATTTTTGAGATTCCCCCGCACGAAGCCAAGTAATTCCCTTGTATATTATATAAGGATAGTACACCCTGTTTATCTGAGTCAACCGTGTACCAAATATTAATGCAGAAACTGTCAGTCTGGCATGGGCTAGGATTTCAGGATGTGACAGCAAAAGATATAACAGAGCTTTTGGAAACTGAAGAATTATTAATTTGTTGCGCATTAATAGCGACTCTGAAAAGTTTATAAATACGAAATGTACGTTGAGAACACAACAAGATTTATTCAACAACAATACATGATTGAGTATTACTGCACCATAATCGCCCAATACAAACACGCGGCCAAGATGCGGCGTGCTGGCGATGTGCACAAGACCAACTCAACGAGAATACCAAATATAAAATTTCCAGACGATATCGTCTGGTGGTCCCACGCCAGCCACCCTGCACTCCACACACGGGGTATATGTAGCCGGTAAAGCCTAGTCTACAATAATCTAAACATTCCAAATTAAGATCTAACACTATGCTGAGTTCTTAATATAATTAATGACGAATTATTGCAACTTCAGGAAACGCTAATTTGTTGTGATCCAGAAATCCAAGATGATTAACACGAGAGCGGGCGCTGTACGGTCTCTTCGACTGTAGAAGATTTTTCCGGTGCAGATAAACTTCTATAATTTTAGAAATTTTAGAAATTTCTGGCTGACTACCAGGGTGGAAGGCGTCACCACAACAACTACCGTACACATCCACAACTCGAGCTAGCGGCACCGAGGACAAATTCCACCTACAGTTGTCCATATTACATTGTAATTAGTTCTCAGCAAATATGAATGCAGTTGTTAGCATTTACAAAAAGAAAGTTTTTGGTGTTGTTGGTGTTCGCTCGCGACAAATAAATAAAATAATAAAACGGTTCCGAGCAGTTAGATGCGCGTATCTTGTTTATTAGACCAAAGACTCAAACTAAACAGTAATCTTGCTATAACTAACAATAAGTCTCATCCATTCGACAACTCTCTCGCTCGGCTCTCGTGCAACGACTTTCGTACTTGGCTCTCGTGCAACGACTGACTTTTCATCCCTTATTTCCTAAGAATCTAAACTCATGCACGCCGACATTTGGCACCTAGCTTCCCACATTTTCACAATCGCATTCTCTCCTTCTAAGAACTAACTTAACGTCTCTACACTTAAGTGTCCCTAGACTTAACTCTAAACACAAACACTCGCGCAGCGAACACACTTTCGTCACGATCCCACAATATATTGGTTCGAATCCGTTGTATGTTACCGAGCGTGTGTATAAAATAAATCATCAAAAATATATAATACGTACTGTGATAGAACTAGGTGCAGAATCCATCCGCGCGACTACGAACTTAAAAATCGAAATAGGAAGACGACTTTTTAGCAAGGATAATTATAGGGATCGATGTCTGACAAATACGCCAAATAAATGAATACACGAATACTAACTTCATCGGGTGTACAATTATTGATCGAAATATAAGAATGAAAGTCCTACCGACACAAAGTGTACCATGATTCAATGTTTAAAAGTTGTAAAAATGTACCATTGCTTCAAAACCAGGGCAAGGCATATAGGATCAGTAAAGTCATCAAGTGCAAGACTAATTTTACCCAACTGTGGGAACGCCTGGATGAATAAACTATAATAAATGCACCTAGTACTGTTGAATTGAAAAGTGCTCGCTCAAAAAATTTATTATGATTTGTAAATAAAACAATTCAATTACGAGCATAAAATATTGGATAAATGTGCTACTGATGCATAGAAAAACATCACAAACAAGGGAAGCGTTGCTGCCAATCTTAAAAACGCTTCAGTTGTTTTTCTGGCTGTTCAACACATCCAGGGAGAAAACGACTGGTGTAAATTATACGTGTTTAAATGACGCTGTTCCTTTTATCGTAGCGTGAACGGATCTTGAACAAATCAGTTGGTTTGTCACTTGGTGAGACCTGTCATGTTTATTGCAACGTAGGTGTCATATCATAATTATTGAAAGGGGCTAGTTGGATCTTTGGCGAGTGAGGCTCGTCTAGTACCTCATGATCCCAATCCGGGTCAGTCAAAGGCTGGGCCAGATGAAGTAAAACTCAAAAGTTCTTTGCTTCCATCATTTTATTACTCAAACAAGATCTTTGTCTGGCGCATGCATTCGCTCCCATACTAGCAATCATTAATGATCAAAATAATGTTGCACCCTTTTCCTCTCATTACATAGTAATGTCAATAAGGTAGATCAGCAATTTTATGTTAGACATTACTCCCCCAGGCGTTTCATAGCTTCGTCGTAGATCTTCTGCGCACCAATTTTGATGTCACTGCCGACAGTGTTTTGACTTTGCATACCTTCGATCAGTTCTTCCAGCTGCTGAGCGGCGTCCTCAAACATGGTTTTGACTTCTGACGTGCATTCGGCGCTCGCCTGACGACCTTCCGATCTGATGCTCTCAAACTCCTTCTTGGCCTCCTCGTAAGGCTTGTTGAGCAGACCGGTCATTGCGCCCAGCACGCGCTTCAGCTCTTTGATGCAGTCCTCCTTCGACTTCGTCATCTTTTAGATTTCCTTTTTCTCGAGACAATCGACTTGAATTTTGATGAATGTGTAGTCCGGAATTGGAAGCGAACGATATGGCAATGCCCGACGCAGTTCGTTTGACGTTTGAAAGAATGATATTTTCATTTTAAATAAGATGAGATAGCAAGCGCTGATTGAATAATAAATGAATATCACGTAATATCAACAACGTTTGCTTCATTACTAACAATCTTACGATTTTGAGAAAAAAAAAATCGCGGGGAAAGTGTATATCGGTCTTGCCAAATCGAGCAGTGTTTTTCGACTTCTCTGATTTTTTTCAAATTTGGTACACATATTTGTAAGAACTGATCAAAAATTAATATTCTTTCCAAAAGATACTTCGAAAAGTTATGGCGTTTCAGTTTTGAAATTTTTTCAAAATTAAATATCTCCGCTAATTCCAAACAACATTTGAGTTATTAAACATTTTAAATCATTAAATTACATAAATGTATATACCTGCCGCTTATAAGGTTCAGTGGTTATGTGGAACCGCTTCTTAAATGGCATAAATCTGGCGGGACGGAACGAATGCTTTGCATTAAAAAAATGTTGTTGTATAGCGAACAAGCTCTCGTTCGTCCCTTGCTATAAGGTATAAATTTTGTAAGGTATGAGAATTTGTTTTGTCCATAACTCGGCTTGTCATGGCCGCTTTTATGGCATTTCGGTTGTGGGGTTGATGTGTTGAGTTGATTGTCGATACTTCTCCCACCGGAAGTACCGACGAGATACCAGAACTTAACAACGAAATTTATTTGCACTAGACAAATGATGATCAGCTAGTGCAGACTTCTGACTGACTGTCGTATTTGAGCGTGTCCCTTTTATAACGTATCTTCAGGCTCTCAATGCACTATTGTGCGATGGCGGCTGAAATCCGTTGAGGTCGTGGAGATGGCAGGAAGTTTTGCTGCGGCTGATAGAGACGGTAGGTGAAGCTGCATCGGCGGTTGATGAAAAGGTGGCCTGCTGGACTGCTGAGTTGTCGTGATTTTGCGCGGTCGCGGCAGCACCTGCGGGATCGCGACAGCATCTGCACGGTCGCGACAGATTATAATGTACAAATTCTGATGCTGCGGCATCTACTCTATATATACATATGTCTTTATACTGCCCGACTGACTCTCTACAAAAAACAATGCCTACTCAGATTATGGCAATAACAGCCTGTTAGGATGGCGGTGACGGCGACCAACTCCACAAGTTGAACATGGTCAACCCTAAAATCACCCATCCTGAGGGTCTAGAGATAACGAGTTCGAATTCAAGCGCAAAATGCGCCCGACTTTCGGCGCGCGTGTGCGAGGGCGAGACTTCGAGACATTGAGACATCACCGCCTCCCGTTCTCGCACATGTGCGTCGAAAGTCAGGGCACCTGCATTTGTCGGGATCGTTTTGAGCCTGAGTTCATCTCTAGACCCTGATGCTAATATCATCCCTGATATTATACGTTCGAGCTAACAGATCATCAGATCTCAAACATCTTCATTGCCAACATGCTTCTTCGTTCACAACCTTGTATTTGTCGTACCGCAACACCATAGTAATCTGGTACGGGTTCTGAAACTTTGTTTTAAATTTTGGCACCTGGAACCGCTTTCTTGCGTTCCTTACCTACTCTGACAGTTTCCTTTCTGTAACTATTTCAT
The DNA here is from genome assembly GCA_030557295.1 of Ecitodaemon sp. MM-2014. Lineage (NCBI taxonomy): Eukaryota > Metazoa > Arthropoda > Insecta > Coleoptera > Staphylinidae > Ecitodaemon > Ecitodaemon sp. MM-2014. The sequence continues at coordinate 4,880 of JARRAA010013423.1, read as the reverse complement.
AAATTTTGTGTGCAACATTTTGTGTGTTTTTTCTCTTTCGTACACTACGTTGGCAGCGTGTCTAACATAGTTTCCTTGGATAGCTATTGATGACATTGGCCGAATAAACTGTTTTACTATATTACGGAGATAATAGCGTCGATTTTTGACTTAATGCCCGATTCCTGCGAAGGTGACTTGGGAATTGACTCCAACTTTGTTAGAGTATAAATGTAACATTCTCGCGTTTCGTGCAACATCGTATGTAGCACATGGTCTACAATAAGGAATAATCGTATCACTCGTGCTTAATAGTACTTCATTTGCCATATGAACAAAAAATATTATTGTTCCGCGCGTATTTTATTAAATATTAGCAATTAGTCATTAACATTTCGTTGACATCACATAAATTTACAATTCCTAGGATCTATTTACGAAAACGGGTACTGTTGAAATTATAGTTCTAGAATGTTTTTGAGCGATGTTTATCAAGAAAGCTGTATTATAAATCAACTTATCTTATCATTTATTAAACATACGTATATGTTCTTAGAATATAGAAACGGAAAAGGCCAAAGTTTAGTCTGCAATAATCCTTTGCAAAATGGCTATCAGAACAATAATTAGCGTTACAATACATGTATTGATTGCCACCATTGTATTCGTGGAATCAAAAGCAATTACTGAAAATGTTATTCAAAACGATGAACCGGTAAATATAAATTTAAAAAATGGAGGAGGATTAAAAATTTCTTACCCGTCTGGCGAAATTATTGTTCCATCGGAAAGAAAGAATATTCATATTAAAACCATTGACGTATTTGAAGAGAAAAATCCATCGGAGAAGGAAAGGGAGAGTTTCAATATTCCGATTCACAACAACCCATATTGTAAGTAAAAAGAAAACCAGTTTATGTGAATCTGGCAAGTATTTACTTTTGTTTTGAAGATTACCATTCGAATACATACCCCTGGCAACAGCATACTATGGGAAAACCCATCAAGCATGATCGTCAAAACATTAAATATGGTTTAAATTTGGGTAATGACTATATGCGCGAGTCTGCTCCTTATGATGATATTGATTATAATGATAAACATGCAATAGCGGACCGTTTGGACGAGCATTTCAACGACTTGTTCAAAGTTCAATTATCATTCATTTCACAGTTTCTACGAGAACTAATTTGGCTTTTGCAAACTTATTTCCAGGGAGATAGCGTTCAAATTAAAAATGGAGTGTTATATATGATTCATAAATATTTCTAATCTGGAAATCCGAAAAAATAGGTACTCATCTCTGCTTAAAATTGTAATTCATATTCCAACGCCTCATTCGACATAATGTCAATATGTATATTTAGAATACTGTCATTTTTTGTTTGTCATTATAATTATTACTTTTTGATAATGTTATTTACTATCCGCACAAATTCATCAGATCTAGGGAGTTGTTACTTGGTTTAGTGCGTCTAGCACCATATCTTTAATGTGGTCATAATTTTCTTCACTAGCCTTGGTAAAGATCGCTGTACAATATGACCTCGACCTGGTCAAACCAAGCAGGCAAACGAGTTGACGATCTTCAATAATACATTGGGATAGGTAAAAATGACTATGTACCTGTCATTCCGGAGCAATGCGCGTAACTTGAAATAACAACTATCAGCTATCATCATGATAGCTAACAGCTATCATGGCGAGTAAGAATCAAATAATAAGAAATATTATTTCGAATATACATTTTCAATGAAAATATAACTTTTAAATGTCGATTAACGTTAGCAGGCATCAAAAAACAGTATTTTAAATAGAGAAATTTAATAAATGGGGTCCCTCAGCTCCAATTCTTATATGTACTGGTTGCAACCTGTATTGTTATAAGCAGCTGTACATTTCAAGCCTTAATTACCTATAGTTAACATAGGAAGTGAAGAAAGAGACCGCCATCTCACGGACCACGTATCGTCCGAGTGTAGCTGAAACCTTTAGTTCAAACGAGTATACATTAAGAGTATTTGAAATTCAGAAAAATCCATGTGGATTCAATTCTAGTGCCTAGAATCAATTTAAACTTGCTATTCCGAATTCAGAATCGATTCCGTTTCTAGTAATAAAGCATTTGAGTAAGGCCTTTTTAGAGTTTGTTTATTATCTCTGCAGCAGTGCTTCCCATCCTGAAAATTTCCTCTTAACACCTCCAGCACACATTTGGCAACCGTTACAGAACCCGGAAGTCTGTCAGTAGGGGTTGCGAGTCGAGATACATAAGTGCGTCGATAATTCAAAAACAAGTGGCCGCCTCCACCAAGTCCTCGCGACATTTCCCATAAAGATTTTGCAATCCCATAAGAGGGCGGCGATTCCCGGGTCAGGGGCATCATCGGGGAAACACACTATCGCGCGGTCAGCGGTGGTGTTCCCAGAAACTCTGAGGTGTCCAGGACACCAGAGCAGAATAATACGGCAACCAGACTTGCGAGCGGTCGCTAGCACTACAGCACCTTCTAGCAGGTTGAATAACCGTGGGACGCTCAGAGTATCGGTTGAGATTATCCTTGCTGAACAGCGATGCGTTCGGATGCACGGGAGAGTCCGAATTCTCAAACTGTATTTCAACAACTTTTGCTGGCGTCTCTGGTCTAGAGGTATGAGGTTTGTCTCATGCAAAATAGATAACATTGGACTAGTGCGTGAGGTTCCGATGACCGGACGAATGCCATGAAGGTGTCCTTAGTCTAGTAAGCTCAGAGTTGTCCGTCTAGTGGAAGCGTGGACTAAACATTCATACTCGAGACGAGACAAAACAAGAGCACGATAAATATTTATCAAAACCACCCTACTAGCTCCCCAACGGATACAGGCAGGTATCTAAGAACGTTTAGTCCTGGTGGTACAAGCGAACAACATCAGCTCCATGGATTTTCCAACCTAAACCGGAGTCCACAGTCAGAATGTATTTTTGTACTGCCAGAGGATAAACGGACACCGCGACTAGAAGCTTTCTGATGGATGAGATCGAGCTGAGCTGAGCTTGAGGATTCCTATTGTGGAAAACTCTGAGCTTGTCCACGTAGAGGATCCTTTCGTTTTCCTCGTCCAAAATCTTAATTAGACAATTTACGGCAATGACGAATAGAATCACATTTAGGATTGATCACTGAGGAACACCGTTTTCCAGGCTGTCGCGGCTAGCTGTGAGATGCCGCGGCTACCTAGATTTAGTGTGTTTAGTGTGTGTTTCCGTTGTTGTTTGTTTTGGTACAAGGCCGCCTTGATGTAGCTTTATTATAGTTATTTGTTATTTTATTATGGATCCAAGGTGGCCCTGACCGTAAATTAGTATAAAAGGCGGGCACCTGACCGGCGTTGGGCACTCAGTTCTCTGCCTCACTAAAAGTCTCTTCAATAAATCGGAACCCTCTAAAGTACCGCACCTCTCTTTTGGAGTTATCTGTCTCCATAGCAGTTGGGGGCGCTTTAACACAGGGAATGGAAATAGAGTTAACTGATTGGCATTCAGTAGGACAGAAAAGGATCGGTTGCAAATAAAATCACGGATCAGGAGACTGCAAATGTTGTAACCTTTCTGGATGTCGAGAAACATTGGGGCAAGATGACTCAGAAATGCGTTCTGAACCGCGCATTGGAAATGCAATATGGCACTTTCACTGCACTGGTGCTTGCGGAAACCTGCCTGAAGAAGACTGAAGAACTCAGATAAGTCGACGAGCAATCATCTTCTTCTATACTTTGCTAATGCAGTGAGAGAGATTGAACGATGACTGGCAGGGTTTGAGGGATCCTTATAGAATAGGAATCACAGAATATGGTAGAAGACAACCATATCATATTAAAAAGGTTGAAGAGACGTTTGCCTCTCAATGGACGGTATTTAAGAAAAACATAAGGAATAGGCTTAAGACCCGCCGAAGATTTCTTAACAGAGGAGGGGATACAATCCAGTTCTCTTAAGGACAAAATAATGTTATAGTCACACTTGTCGTTCCCAAAATCGAGGCTGATAGATTCAGCCTGATGTTGCCTTTATCCGCGAGGAAGAGCATAGGGGAGGATTTGTGACCAGACACCGAGAGCGTCGGAACATACTCCTCCCAATACGCACCTTTGTCCTGCACGATGCAGCGCCTTAACCAATCTTACCCTGATTTGAGGACAGTGAGAATATATGATTGTTTTTGTCATCTTTCGTCGAACTGTCAATTTTCGTTCATTACTTTCAGCAGCAACTCTCCTTGATCACTGCAAAATTTTTATTAGCAAAAAATATAAACTTTAAAATTTTATAATAAATCATTTTTTTTCACTCGCCGGCCGGTCGTGCTATTGTGCGGACGTGCCGCGAATACCTGTCCCGTGTGATATAGTTTCATCGTGTAGAAACAGTGTTTTTGGTGCCTGTGTTTCTGGGTATAGTTGTGGGTGTGTCCAGTCCATCGTTTGACGCGTATTCGTCGGAGATTTTCACGGATATTTGAGTCTTGTCGTTTAATGTAAGTTGGCTTAGGTTTTTATTGCCTTCCATTTTCCCTCACCTTTCTCTGTACCCGGTGCAAAAGAGCGTAGCGAATGTACGTAGCGCGCGGTAGCGACCACGTAGTGCCTCGCGGTTATCTCGTATCGCAGTTTACGCGTTACGCGTATATATGTGTGTGTAAATGCATCGTTCTATCAACAACGCGTTTTTACACTGTTTGGGCTGTATCAGCCGCGAAATCCAAGGTGTCAATGTACCGTGCCGATGAATGGCTGAAAGTGAGTCGCGAACGGTCGCCTCCACGTACCAGGCAAACCGTGGTTGTATGTTGCCATCCCGTAAGTAAGGGAGCACTGCCCACGGGTGACCTTTAGTTTTTACCCTACTCGTGGGAATCTTA
>JARRAA010013401.1:0-11638 GCA_030557295.1 Ecitodaemon sp. MM-2014 | reverse complement strand
TCTGAACATTGAGAACTTTATCTACTTTCTCTATTAATTGTTGCTTTCAAAACATAACGTTTTATATTTTATGTTTGCGCAAGTTTGCGTCGATTCGAATATTTCAATTTTCAAATATTGAAATATCTGATTATGACACAAATGTTTGACGTTAGTAAACAATATTGATTTATAACTCCGTAGCAAATTTCTTTCTTCTCAAATCGTTGGCGCAAAAGTTGCAATTATTTACTTCGTGACGATCTGAATTATCGCTCAATTAATTACACTCCGCAATAATAGTTAATTCAACTTGACTTAACGACTTAATCCGATTACAACGAACCGGTCTCGAGTGAACTATGCGCGATTGTAAATGAAAACAAGCTGATAAAACTAAAATTAAACTCTATTGATTAATATTTCGTGTGTTTACAACTCGAGCGTAAACATTGTTGCCGAAATTACGTCACAGTTACATTACATAATTAATATAAATCAACATGAATAACGTTTGCCGCAATTGTCATCGATCGCGTTTTTAAAACCACAATTAAGTTGTGTTTACTTCGCCAACGCGTTTAATCCAATTCCTAGACATATTTACATGATTCTTTAATGGCGTTAGCGCAAATCCTGTTAAGGGCATTAAGCAAACGGCCAATAATAAGGACTGCAAAATTTAGTCGCACGAAATGGAGGATGGAACGGAAATAATTTGTTTATAAGTTTTCTTTGTCCTGGCGAACGCGCGTTACAATTTCCATTCTTTACTCAGCGCAATCAGCGCGCGCGCACCTGCGCCGGCGCACATTATCATATCATTTGTTTATGTTGTACCAGAACGGTCTAGTTAGAACCGAACCGATCGTCGCGAAATAATAATCGCCGTGAGCAGTCACCTTGCGACATTCGGAATACTTAGCGCTCGCATATAAACGTGCCGCGACGCGTCGTCTGCTCAATTGCCATCGGGCGCCGCGTGGAAATGCAATAAACATTTAACATTGACGTCGCGTCCGACTTCGCCACGGCCATCTTGCCCCGGAACGAGCGGCGCCATGTTGTTTTACGTGACGCGCGTCGGCGAGCGGAAGCACGGTAAACATCGAGCCGTCGATGTGAGTAGAACCAGCGATGTTTGGCGACAACGCTTAATTGGTTTGATGTTTTGCTTGTGGCGCTTGCGAGAGAGAAATTGGCGCGGCCGTAAACTTGAAATCTTCGATAAAGCGCGTCGCGCGAATTTGACGCCGAGCCAGCTTTTATTAATGCGAATTGTCAGCAGCGCCGTTTCGCTCGCCAGTCGCATCCGAGCCGCCGCTCGGCGAAAAGCAGCGTCGACTTGATGGTTGCATCGTGCTGAATATTGTACGTTCCGCATGTTGTCTATTTTTGCTTGTTGCTCAACCGCTTTTGCTCATGCTGGTTTTCCGCGCGTCCATGCAATCATCTCGCCATGACATTGAGGCATGTGTGTCGCTCATTAGCGTCGAACGCGCGCGATTAGATTAATTACCGACCGACAGCCCACGCCTGGGAATGAAAAGTCGCGACATCGTTAACCAGATCAATCGATTGATCGGCTTCCATTCGGTTTTGAACCTTCAGAATCGTTCGACAATTTTCGCGATAAGAAATATCGATGTGCTGTTTACGTTTTTTACGAACAGTTGACAATCGTTCGGAGCAACAAGTCGTGCCCACGCAAAAAGCAAAGAGTCGCCGGACTGGGAAGCGAGTAAAAGCGGGATCGCGAGCAGCGGCGGAGACGTAAACATCGAAAAAACATTCCACGGTGGCGGCGATGCGTGCGTTCTGCGCCTGCTTGGATCCGTCTCTCTTCCGCTCCTTGCGCAAGCGGAGCGCGCGCGCCGCGGACGGAGGGCGAACCTCTGCGGCGCGCGGCCAGAGCGTCGCTCGCCGCGCGCCGGCCGCAGAGGCATTTCGCTCGCGGACAGCGCCGCACACTGCACGCACACCGCTCTCCGGCCGGCTTTTCGGTGCATCGCCCGTCGTTCGACGTTATCGATTCCCTCGATTCCCGGCCCGCAGGAGCGACAGAGACCTCGGCGCCGCCACGACTCCGCGCCGCGACAACGGGAACAGGATATGGGACTGGCCAGCGGTGAGTGCGACAATTTCTCTTTGCTCACAATGTCCACGCGCATGAATATCCAGCGGTTCGGCGATCGACGAGCGTTAAAACAATAGTGAAACGTAGTGAAGCATCGCGCATAAATCGATTAATGTTGCGGAAACTGTTGCGCAGTTCTGTACGATTCGGCGCAACTCGGGACCTCCTTTCGACGATCGCGGTGTGCAATCATCGCTAATAAGTAAATAAACAAACGAAACGTTACTGGTTAAGCATTTCTAGGAAACCAGGCAGCGATTATAGTTAAACGCTAGTGTTGTCAGCACAAAGGGAGGCGCGCTTCCTTTGTTATCGCTCCCGTGATAAAAACCTCGCTCGGATTTTTCCGGTCGCGATAACCGTGTTTGGTCGATCGACGCGCGATTTTCCGCCGAGCGACCTTCAACTTATTACCGAACCGCACGAAACGATGGAATTGCGCGTACCGACCAATTGCGACTTTGATCTTCTTGTTTATAACAATCCGCGCGAGCGTGTGTGCGCGCGCGACGTGTCCGTGTGACCTGGAAGTGAAATTTTACGCGCGCGTTATTGATTTTCGGGCATCGGTACGCGGATGCCATTGTTAGCGGGCCGATGGCGAAAATTAGCTCGGCGTTATGTAAACATGGCGAATTCCGAGCGCGCTGACGCACTTCGCCCGCTGGATATTCGTCCGGCGCGCTATAAATAGCGCGCGCGCTCATTGCCTCCAATCGATCCCAATTGATGACATGTGACGATGCTAATTCGATGCGCTTTTGTTTCGTCCGATTGCAGAATCGTAGAGCGGCGTCGGCTCCACCTTCGAGAGGCGCGCGGGTCCTTGGCGTCCACATGCTAAAGCTGCGCTTGGTCTCCACACACTTCCTGAAGCAGCCATAAATAAGTGCGATGTGTCGCGATAGGGATATGAATCCTCGAGTCTAACGCCGCGCACTTGGTCCTCGCTCGCCGTCGCACGGTCGGCACATTACCCGCTCTCGTTTCGCTCGCTAATCACATTTCATTGCGATCGCATCCCCCTCGCTTCGTTCGTCATTGAGCGGCGATTTCGAAGATTGTGCTCGCTGCTCGCGCAGTGTAACGTAAGTCCGCTCGCCCGCTGGCAGAGGAGTCGTCCGGGAGTCTCTTCGCTCTCTTCGCGTTCCTTGCTGATTTTGCGTTTCGCTCGAATGTTGCAGTGTAGTCGCATGGTGGATCGGGACGTTATGAAAGGTCCGCACTCGCTGGATGACACCAGGAGGCAATCGGAGAGCAAGCTCGCGCGCGTGAAGCGCATGCTCACCTGCCAGACGGCGCCGCTCACGCACGACGAGGCGAAGGCGTCGGCGAAGGCGCGCAAGCGCAAGGAGCGCCAGGAGAGCGTCTCGTCGATCTCGCAGGAGCGCAAGGTGATCCGCTCCAACTCGGAGGAGCGCCCCATCGGCCATCGCGGCGACGGCGGCGGCGGCAAGGACATCCGCCGCGTCTCCAGCCACGAGGACTTCCAGTCGCAGCCGCTGCAGGCGCGCAACGACAACGTCGCGACGCTCGCGCACGAGCTGCCCGCCAAGCTGGCGCCGCGCGGCGACGTCGCGCTCGACGACTGCGAGTTCGAGCGGCGGCGGTCGCACGAGCGCTTCTCGCGCCCGCTGGTGCAGCGCGGCCGCTACAATCAGCCGCGCAAGCCGAAGAGCAAGCAGTTCGCGAAGAGCTACGCCGGCGGCAAGGAGAGGCACGCCGGCGGCGGCAGGAAGGGCAAGCACGACGACGGCAGGCACGATGCAACGGCGGCGGCGGCGACGCCGCCGCCCGACGCGTGCGACTTCCTGCAGCTGACGGCGAGCGCGGGCGACAAGGAGCGCTCGCCGAGCCCGGTGCGCACGCCCGTCTCGCCCGCGCTCGACCTCACCACGCTGCACCAGCAGATCGACAACGCCGAGCCGGTGCTGTCGAACATCAGCGACGAGCCGGCCGAGAACCAGCCCAGCCTCTCGGTGGCCTCGAACCGCCTGCTCTCGTCGCCGCGCAACTCGGTCATCATCACGCAGCGCATCTATCTCAATCCGGACGTGCCGCTGCACGCGTCGCTGAAGGACGCCGGCGATCCGCTCGAGCAGCGCCAGCGGCACGTCGCCAAGCAGATCAACAGCGCGAAGAAGAAGCTCAAGAAGTTCGACGACGACTTCGAGGCCAGGCACGGCTACCGGCCGTCGCACGCGGACAAGCTCAACGACAAGGGCATCAAGAAGCTCTGCGCCGAGCTGAACAAGCTGAAGAAGGAGCAGCGCGCCCTGCTCGAGGACGCCACGTCGCCGACGCCGGCGGCGGGCGTCGGCGCGAAGCACGACGCGAAGAAGACCGCGTGCACGCTGAAGGAGACCCTCATCGACATCGAGAAGGTAAGCGCAATGCATGAGCCACTCCTAAGACCAGTTTGTTAACGCGTTTCGCCCGAACAGAGATTGGACTTGAAGCGGAGCTCGGTGAATCGGAGCAACAACGTCGAGGAGTTGTCCAACGATCAGCTCGTCGAGGAGAAGACCGCCGTGCAGAAGGCGCTGCTGTACTTGGAGTCGGTGCACGGCAGGCCCTGCAACAAGGAGGACAAGGACGCCGCTCGACCGCTGTACGACAGGTACAGGCTGCTCAAAAGGTCCTTGGCTCGCATGAACACGGTGAGTTTGTCCGCCCGCGAGAAGGCGCAGGTTTAATCGCGCTCCGCGATGCGCAGGTCAGCAACGTGATCGAACTGGCGACGATCCACGAGCACGAGACGATGGACTTCATCTCGCTGCCGACGCAGGTCGTCGAGGCCGACGCCGAGAAGCCGGCGCCCGCCGGCAGCGCCACCGACAGCGACACGGACACCTCCATCGGCGAAAACCTGCACGCGCTCTCGCTGGAGGAGCTGCTCGGCCAGCAGAAGGCCACCGGCGAGGAGAAGAAGCAGCTGCGGCGGTCGCTCAAGGAGTTCGAGGCCGACTTCGAGACGAAGACGGGGCGCAAGCTCCAGAAGGAGGATCGCGCTTCCATGGAGGCCGTGTACGCTTCCTACAAGCGCGCCAAGGCCAAGCTGAAGCTGCTCGACGCGCTCGTGGGCAAGCAAGCTCTCTAATTCGCGACGCGCGAGCGTCACTCTTCTCGGACGCTTTTTTCGACTTCATATCACACACACACCACGTCCCACCGATCACGTAATTTAATACATACGCATAAACATATTTAAAGATTGACTACATTCGTCGCGCTCATTCGTCATCTTCGACAACGCGAAGCTAAACCCTATGATAGCGACTCGATGTACTTGTGCTCCACATTAAGTTTGTACGTGTATTCTATGTTAGATCTTTCGTAGGCGTAATTTACAATTGATCTTGCGGTGCGTATTATGTCGATACGGTTTGTTGTTTTATTTCGATCGCGTTTTCGCTTCGAACGGGACGCGACGTCCAGCGCGATCGCGGTGATCGCTTTTTTGAATATATTACATTGATTTTATAAAGAACTATAAAGAATTTTAGAAATTTTATACGAGCGACGCTCTCGAACGAACGTTTAGTGCATGTATCGAACATTTATTATACTAATACGAGTTGTTTTTATTATAATATGACAATTGATGCATTGTATTGCACTGGATACTATTCTTTAACATATGCCAAAAATATAACTGAAGAATATTACAATATTTTCGGCGTCCGCGGCAGAATGTTTGCGATTTGCCACAAAGTAAGCCAAACTAAAGTGATCACCAGGGTACGTAATTTTTTATGCCCGCACTATATCAATCGCCGTCTTTATGAAAGAGAAGGACAACATGAGAAGAGAACGAGACGGGTAGATATGGCCAATAGAGACAGAAATAACGCGAGGAAGTGAAACAGATTCATTCCGACCAATGAATAGCATCGACTCGACCGCCCTCTAGAAGATTTTACGCAAACTACGACACTTCTCTCTCTAACATTACGTCCGTGGCGAGCACAAAGTTTTACTTACAGTTACTGAACCATGCAGCGCGCTTAAATCAAAATCGTGCGTTGCGAACTCGCCAAAACAATAATATTTCGGTTAATTTGCGAAGCGCAATATTTGCCGATTCATGCTCCGCGTTAAAGCGCACTAATCCGCTTGCGAATGTTTACTATTCCGCCGAGCGGCGCAGGGTTTTGCCACAGATCATAACTTACTGCAATTAGCGGACAAGGTTGTTTAACGCTTATCACGCTTCGCTCGGCGCGCTCCGAATTTTTGCTCTGTTCGCGCGTATCAAAAATTAATTGTTTGGCGACAAACAAAAACGCGCCGCCGGCGCGGAAAAACGAAAACGTCCTCGGGCGAGCGATACGAAGCCTTGCGGCGCAGCATCCGCTGAGCGTATATAAGATCGATCAAGTCGCGCTCCGAGTCAGTCGCGCCGCTAATTGCACGCGCAACTTTCCTTCGCGAACCGCCGAAGACGTCGAATTCGAGCGAGCGCATTTTAATCGCGTGCTTTCTCTTCCGGCCGAACTCTGGTGAACCGTCCGCGCCGGTTCGATCGGGTTCGCGTAGAAAGTTATCACGAAACCGTGCGCTTCCGCATCGCGAGTTTCAGTCCGAAGCGAGACCTCGACGCGAATAAGCAACATGTCGATCATTAAGCAATCCTACGACGAGAAGGCAAGTATTACATCAATCGGCAAGACTTTCGTCAAACTACGGCTTTTGCAGTTCATCCAGAAAGCGACGAACGTGACGGAGCAGAACAACTACGTCAGTCGCATCAAGCGCGGCGACATCCTCGGCAACCACGGCGGCTTCCGGGGATGCACCATCTGGTTCACGGGCCTCTCGGGCGCCGGCAAGACCTCCGTCTCCTTCGAGCTGGAAGAGTACCTGGTGAGCAAGGGCATACCGGCGTACAGCCTCGACGGCGACAACATGCGCACCGGTCTCAACAAGAACCTCGGCTTCTCCAAGGAGGACCGCGAGGAGAACATCCGGCGCGTCGCCGAGGTCGCCAAGCTCTTCGCCGACGCCGGCCACGTCTGCCTGTGCAGCTTCGTGTCGCCCTTCGCCGAGGACCGCACGATCGCGCGGCGCATTCACGCCGCCGCCGGCCTGCCCTTCTTCGAGGTGTTCGTCGACACGCCGCTCGCCGTGTGCGAGCGGCGCGACATCAAGGGGCTGTACGAGAAGGCGCGCAGGGGCATCATCAAGGGCTTCACGGGCATCGATCAGGAATACCAGAAGCCCGAGCATCCCGAGCTCGTCGTCAAGACCGTCGAGTTGTCCATCGAGGAGTCCATGCTGCAGGTCGTCGAGATGCTCGAGGAGAACGTAAGCTTTCAATCCACTTCTCAGTCACTTTGTGACGCGCGACGCATTGCAGAGCATCATCCCAAGGCTACGGCTGGAGAACACCTTCGAGGTGAAGGAGTTGTTCGTGCCCGAGGCGCGGTTGCAAGCCGCGACGAAGGAAGCCCAAAGCTTGGAGCAGCTCGAACTGAGCGTCGTGGACCTGCAGTGGGTGCAGGTTTTGAGCGAGGGTTGGGCCTCGCCCTTGAACGGCTTCATGCGAGAGGGCGAGCTCCTTCAGACGCTGCACTTTAACAAGCTGTCCGGGGTGAACGTCAATCAGAGCGTGCCCATCGTGCTCACGATCGGCACCGCCCAGAAGGACAAGCTGCAGGACTGCTCGGCCATCGCTCTGTGCCATCGCGGAGTCGCCTACGCCATCCTGCGAAACATCGAGATCTATTACCACAGGAAGGAGGAGCGCTGCGCGCGCCAGTTCGGCACCACCAACAAGGACCACCCCTACATCAAGCTGGTGATGGACTCGGGCGATTGGATCGTCGGCGGCGATCTGGAAGCATTGCGACGGGTCCAATGGAAGGACGGCTTGGACGAGTACCGCTTAACGCCGAAAGAACTCAGAGCGAGGTTCCAGGAGATGGGCACGGACGCGATTTTCGCCTTCCAGGTTGGTCCCACCCGGTCCCACTCGTCGCCGAAGATTAATGCTTGCTCGTTCTAGCTGCGCAATCCCATCCACAACGGACACGCGCTGCTAATGACAGACACCAAGCGGCAGTTGGTCAAGCGAGGCTTCAAGCGGCCCGTGCTCCTCTTGCATCCGCTGGGCGGGTGGACGAAAGACGACGACGTGCCGCTCGACGTCCGCATGCGGCAGCATCAGGCCGTGCTCGACGACGGCCTCCTGGACGCCGCCTCCACCGTGCTCGCGATCTTCCCCAGCCCCATGATGTACGCCGGACCCACGGAGGTGCAGTGGCACGCCAAGGCTCGCATGGTCGCCGGGGCGAACTTCTACATCGTCGGGCGCGACCCCGCGGGCGTGCCGCACCCCCAGGGCAAGGACGCCACGCCGGACGGCAACCTCTACGACGCCACGCACGGCGGGCGCGTGCTCGGGACGGCGCCGGGCTTGTCCGCGGTGGAAATCATTCCGTTCCGCGTCGCCGCCTACGACACCAGGCATCTGAAGATGGACTTCTTCGACGCCGGACGCAAGGCGGACTTCGACTTCATCTCCGGAACGCGCATGCGCGCCCTCGCCAGGTCCGGGGAGAACCCGCCGCAGGGGTTCATGTCGCCGAACGCCTGGAACGTCCTGTCGGCGTACTATCAGAACTTGAGGAAGAACTGAGCTTTAAGTTAATTTATTTTTAGTTTTAACGTTTGCGCTGTTTGACGTTGTTTGGGCACGTCATGGGGCGATATTATCCAAGGGGGCTGTAGCGCGCAAACTCGATTGATTGTTATCGAAACAATTGACGGACACTGTCAAAAGTTCCTTGGTAATTTTGTTCGCGAGCCGCGAGAAAGTTTAAAGTTGCGAAGTTGAATAAAGTCCTTCTCATGGAGCCCAATTGCGTCAAACCCGACTTCCCGGGCGAGCTCAGCACGCCCTGGTGCGGGGACGACCTCGATCAAATGGAGAACTTTCCGTTTTTCAACAACACGGCCACCATCGACTTCCCCTTCATCGCCACTAACGTCCCGCCGGTCGTGAACCCGCCCGAGGCTAACGATTACATCGACGTGAAGTCCCTGGTCATTCCCAACTGCTTCCGCCCCGCGCAGATGGACGGCAAGGCCGTCCCTCCGGAAGCGGGGCGCAAGGAGGACGTGGAGTTCGTCAGGGAGTACAAGCAGCGCAGGAGCAAAACGAAGTCGGCCAAGGAGGAGCGCCCGCCGCCCAGGAGGAACCCCAAGCGTCAGGCGAGGGCGCACGCGAAGCAGTCGGACGTCCCCGCGCTGGAAGCCGACCATCGGGGCGGCAGGGAAGGGGCGGTGAGGAGTCTCCACGCGCTTCGGCTACGATCAGCGGTTACATTTTATTCGCACATCTTACAGCTCAAGAGGACTACGAGAACTACGACGGAGGCGGCGTACAGAGACTGGCCGGTGGAGGGCATGCACGAGAAGCCCAACTTCAACCCGGTCACCAAGCGGCTGGAGAAGCTGCCGGGCTTGCCGGCGGGGACGAGGCGCGCCCGGCGCTTCAGGCGGCTGCAAGCGGACGGCAAGCCAAGCGGCGACGAGGAGCGACACGACACGCGCCAGTTCGCCGCGCTCGCCCATTGCAACCTTCACTACGCCCTGCTCTACGTCGACAACGTGAAGAAGCGCAACGCCGCGTCGAACGCGACCGGGGACAGCCCCGCGAACGTCTCGCAGGCGCGCGACTTGCTCCGGGACGCGTGCACGATGTACTGCGTCGCGCACGACGTCGCCGAGGAGTCCCTGGCGCGGTATCTGGACACCGTGACCGCCCAGGAGGACCTGCCGACCTACCTCCGAAGCGTCCTGGACGGACACTAGTTGAAATAGACAAATGTATAATAAGACGACGGTTCTCAAACGCGCGTGGCGTTCTCGGGCGGCTTCTTCTTGTACAGCCGGGCGATGACCAAGCCCTCGGTGTTGATGCCGCACCAGATGAAGAACAGCGCGCAGATGAAGATGAAGATGTAGAGACAGAAGATCGCCATGATGGCGAGCTGATGGCGTCAGTCGGAGTCGCTGGCGCTCGTCGCGACCACCTTGGCGACCCTCTTCTTCTTGACCTCCTTGGGCCGCTCCGGCTCGGTGGACTCCTCCGTGTCGCTGCCGGTGAGCGAAACCGTCGTCTCGCAACGCTTGAGTTTCTTCTGCGCCGCTCGGCGCTTCTTGTCCTTGGAACCCTCTCGTCTCGTCCGTCGGGCGCTCGCGCGCGAACTGCCCGTCGAGTACCCGGTGTCCTTCTTGACGTGGTGCTTCATGTTCTTCTTCTTGTCGCTCTTGTCCGGAACGTCGTGGTCGCTCGACTCCTCCGATTCGCTTTGGCTCGGGCTGGGCGTGGGCGTGCGCGGCTTGGCGACGCGCTTGGTTTTGTGCCTTGGCTTCCCGGAGGATTTGCGCTTCCCGCCGCGGACGTCGCACATGTCGCCCCTGGAGATGATGGAGATGTCGGTGAGCTCGAAGTCCGCGGGGCGCTTCTTCTTCGGCTTGCTGTTCTCCGAATGGACGACGTACAGCCGATACAGCTGCAGGAGAATGACCAGCGTGTTCTTGCACGTGAAGAAGACGTTCATGTAAGAGATGATGTTGAAGTGCGTGATTATCAGCAGGCGAAAGACGAGGAACGGCGCGTCCTGGAGGGTGATGTTCAGGGCGATGCCCCAGACGTCGATGCTGCAGCAGCAACTCGTCGCGCTGTAAGACAAGTTGGGTTTTAGGGGATGCAAGGTTTGCGATCTGCGAAATGGCGCCGCACCTCTTAGAAGCGGTTTTGGTCGCACTCAGGCGCGACTTTCGGGCTTTCGTGGCTGTCAGGACAACTGTAAACTGCATCAGACTCCAAGACCTAAACAGATTTCGTTATTCGCCCCCTGACGGTTCGTTTTTTCGGCGAATACTGACTTACCAGATCGCCAAGGTCAAAAGAACCAGGATCGGTTCCGAGGCGATTTTGTCGTCCTTGAACGAATCGAAGAACTCGATGATGTCCGCGGCCGTTCCGATGTACACCAGAAGCAGCTGACTCAGCTGGTCCCTGGTCAGGTCGCCCTTGGGCAGCATCCAGCGGCCGACGATCAGAATGAGCATCAGGAACTGCTCGATCAGAGTGATCCACGTCTCCGTGCTCAGCGAGATCTCGGGCAGCTTGATCTCCACGCCGATGAGGTTGTGCAGCTCTTTCAGGTTGCCGGCGCTCGCGGTGAGATTGAAGGTCTCCTCCTTGACGCGCAGCCGCCGGTCGACTTTGTCCAGCTCGAGGAGCCAGATCGCCGGCACGATGCTCGCGAGGTAGAGGAACACCGACGGACAGAACCTGGACACAAGTTCGTATCGATTACGCATGAAATCATGACGGTTCGCGCACTATATTATCTCGAGGGTTCGGCGGGCGTTCGGGGTGGCCTTGGTGGCAAATCCATCGTGTCGTCGCGACGACTGAAAATTAGCATGAAAGGATTCGGATTTGGGTCGGCGCACAACGTGTTGCGAACGCTTCCGATCGAAATGCGGCGTTATTGTGACGAC
>JARRAA010013382.1:0-20610 GCA_030557295.1 Ecitodaemon sp. MM-2014 | reverse complement strand
CTTAATTCAAGTTCCACTTCATTCAATTGTCCTCAATTGTTCGCCGAATTCTTTTTCCAACTCCTTCCTCGCTCGGCGCCACACCCCAACGCCTTATTTCCCTACATCTTGCTGGGGCCCTTCCCTTCTTCGTGGCCCGCCCGTTCTTTCTAATTCACTAATTCCGCAATTTAACAATTCCCCAATTTCCCATTTCGGGAAATTCACCAATTATCCCATCCGCGTCGCCAGCCCCGGGACTAAACGAATCTTAAGGAACCATCCGGACGACAAAAATGGGCACCTTGTGGTGAACACCCCAAGGCCGCGTTTTTTTTATCTTTCTTCTATCTCAATATTCCTGCGCAGGGGAGGAGCGCGGTAGATATTGGTCAGTTTATCCGGATTATTAATGAACGCGCATTACCGCGGCGCCGGAAAACGATGGGGCAACTAATTCGGACGCAGCCCCGCGACGCTCGCTGCAGGCGCCACGTGGACGCACGCGGATCAAATTGCTCATCCTGCCAGACCATTTCTCCACCGCTAATGCCGCCACACGAGCACGTCGAGGGCTTAAAACATTGCCGAAACTATTTGATAGAGCGCCAGCAATTCAAATATTAGTATTAGCGGTGGGGACGAGTGGACTTAGAGGATGACCAGAAGCACACCGAAGGGACTAGTCGGCGTGTATTTTCGCCACGTCTTTGGTAATTGATCAGACGTAGGCTGTTGGCACTTGCCTTCCATACCGAAAAATGACATTACAAATTAATTTTTCCCTTCGGCCAGACACGTGCTTCCTTATTCTAATTGCAATGTTCACTGGATCCCGGCTGAAGTCTCTTAATCACTTCGGATTTGAACATCTCACGCCTTGGACGTTTGACAAATGATATTGAAATCACATTGGACACTATGTATCTCCTGCGAAGTGGCGAAATCGGCCTGCCCCAGGCATCCGACCCCCAGGATCTTGACATCACAATACAAGCATTAATATGTTTCGTTCTCGGACGTTTCTATAAAAGGGTTAACACGTCTCTGACTGAAAGTGTGAGTTATTGTGTCCTCCTTCAATATGCTCCCATCTCGACAAGCAAATTCATCTCGAGACTGCCCCTCTAGGGCCTGCCAACCGAGATAGCCCGGGCTTCCTAGGTAGCATATGCAGTTATTGTTAACCTAAAAGGTTTTCCGTCTGCACTTCATATTTCATTCGACGGACAGACGTCGTCATTAAAGCCCGCTCGGTTCGACTGAACATTACAATTAAAATTACCCCTCTACGGGAGCACACACAACGCCCTCGCCGGAGGGGGCTAATTTAGAGAAAAGCTTCGCGCAATTTGCGAGCGTATTCATCACTATCAATCCAATTTGGATGTTCCGAAGCCGGGATTTTGATAGATCCAAAAGTCGTAGCTGGCGTCGGCCGTAAAAAGGACGACGCGACGTTTTTTCCTGGGATGCGTTGATTAATGCATAAATTATTCTCCAATTTATTTTACGGCTGCGCGCAGTCTTTGTTAAACTCCGAGCGAGGAGTAAACAAGATAAATAATAAAAGAGTAGCGCGCTAGCGGGCACTCACTAAACGACCCGAACCATCAAATCAATTTAGTTTTTATTGGGCTTTATTGGTCCGGACGCGATTACTCGAATTAGTTCTTCACTCTTTCTTTCTGCCCGTCTGTCTTCTCGCATGCAGCACGGCATAAGTGGCATACATTGGCGCTGAACAACAGATGAGACAGAACAGATTTAGATCCTTTTAAGTATCTAATCTACGAGGTTATTACCTACTACTCTTGCTCAATGCTAATAATCTGGGAAACGCTGATGCTTGGGCCGAAGCGTTCGAACGAATTTTCGGATTTAAATTCCTGGCTGAGTGGAATATCTGCGAACTTATGTAAGAGTTTACGTTGTCTCCCAGTTACGCGGCCGATGCGACGGCGGGTGGGTGTATGTGTGTGCGTCGAGTCCGGGTCAATACTCCGTTTTTAGTTGTGCGCGTTCGCCGCCGTCGCCGCCACCAGCCGGCGGCGCGCGGCGCTCGCGCCACTGTCAGGGGCACGGGCAAGGACGGGCTCACGGCCAAATGTCGTCCCATTGTTTTCGCGTTTTTCCGCGTTCGTTCGCTTTTTTTGAGAGGGCGAGCGCTATCTCGCACGCTTCGTCTGCTTCATCAGTATTTCGGTCTCGACGTTTAATGCGTCTGGGCGGCGGCGCAGAAGGGCAGCATGCGACTAATTGCTTCTTTATTGCATTCAGACCTGCCTAGCATTTGGAGGTGCGCGTTGCAGCGCGGTGACATTTTAAATACAAAAAGAGGACGCGCTGAAAATAGCTCTGCCCCCGTCGAAACATGGAAAAAATTTCCGCGACTTTCTT
The DNA here is from genome assembly GCA_030557295.1 of Ecitodaemon sp. MM-2014. Taxonomy (NCBI): domain Eukaryota; kingdom Metazoa; phylum Arthropoda; class Insecta; order Coleoptera; family Staphylinidae; genus Ecitodaemon; species Ecitodaemon sp. MM-2014. Next base: position 18,231 of record JARRAA010013382.1, on the reverse strand, counting down.
CGTAGCTCTTCGTAGAAAAAAAAAGCATCAATATCAAGTTCCGTTATTGATAACGTCATTTGCGTACAATTGATGAGTAACGATCGCGCCGCGCATCCGACCGCGCGCGTTCGCGGATTAGACTCGGCGTCCCGCCGCCCCCCCGGGACGTCTGCGTCGACATGGCCCAAAGTGATGAGGGTGCCGGCGCGCCGTCGAACGCCTCCGACGCCTCCTAACGGCTCCTCGGCGCTTTGCATGCGTCGAGCGGAGAGAATACCGAAAACCCGTCGCGACGCCGATACTTTCAATAACGTCGGGCGCGCTTCGCGCGAACGGAGCGAAACAAAAAACGAATCGCCCGAAAATCGATGCGTCTGAACTTGAAAACTCGAAAAACTGGAATTCCACGCGTGCCAGCGCTGTTTCACTTTTATTTCGCGCCGTGAATCTTTGTCCGCGCGTTTGCTTTGACAGCGGCGCGCGAGAAATTATTATTCAGCAGACGGCGATTCAAAGCCCAACAAGTGAAATTGCAATTTTATTGATGGCTTTTAAACGGGCATAAAACACGTTTCTTTGAACGGGCGCGTCCCTCAAAAAGACGCCATGAATGCGCGCTATTTATTAATTTCCCTTCTCAAGGCCGAGGAGTGAATGGAAGCCGAAAGTTGGTCGCGCTCGCAGGTATTCCGAGTTAATTTTGATTTAATGAGCGGCTCGGGGAACATTTCTCTGTTTCGCCGTTTACTCTGTTTCGCATTCTGCAACACCCGAAATTTCATAATCCCCAATCACCGTTAATGCACACTAAGTGCTCGTAAAGTTTACAGCATCCAGGGCGCTTCATTTCCAACTCGTTCGCCACCTTTCCGCGGTCTGCGCCCTGCCCCTGCGAGCGCCGACCAGGGGGTTGCAACTGCGCGCCGGGAATTATTGAGAACGTTATGGTTTTTAACGCACCGCGACGCCCGTATAACGCGGTCTGCAGCCATGGCAACGACGATTCGACCTGCGCTTTAATAGACACGCAGGATCGCGCATTATTGCTCGCAGGAAGATGAAACGCAAACCGCGAGTGTAACGGCACTCGTAAAATTTGTTATTAGACCTTTTTTATTGTATCTCCGACGCCGACACGTTTGACGTCGTCCATTTCGACTTGTATATCCCATGACGACGCAATTATTGGTTAGGTGCAGTCTTTGCACCGAAATCCGCCCAGTAAATTGCTTTCCCGACGGCGCCTCTAATATACCATTCTCTCTAACAATAGTCACTAGTTAGTTCTTGGTCTGGCCCGACGACAGGAGCAGTTTGCAGCTCGCGTCCGCATCTCATTTGTATTCATAGCGCTCCGACACACATTTGTACCACGGCCACCATCCAGCGGTGCGTTTAACCAACACCAGGGTGTCAACAGGCGGAACTTCGGCACTCACCTACGCTGCAGGTCCGCGTGCACACGTTGAGGTGCATCACGTTGCGGGCATTCCTACGGTGGGACATTCGGACGCGCGAGCAGAGTCCACTCCTACACTGTTATTAGCGCCCTAGTGCGCACTCCGAGAGAGCTTTGGTTCCGGGATTATGGAGAACATCACTTCCGACTTGCTCCGCGGACATAGCCTCGTGTATGTGTGCGAGAGCAAGGGTTGCGGGCTTGTAACGCGCGCTGCTGGACAGTAAACCGTCGCGACCGAACGCCTTTTAGCACATGAGAATTAAACTAATGACGGGGACCGCGTCGCCTGGCGCGGAGTTAAACGCCGCGAGGACGGAGGCAGTCGAGTTACGACTTGAAAATTAAGTTCAACGCTTCCACGTCTCGTCCGGCCACCACTCAGCTCCAGTCGAAGCCGGAGTTGGCGTCCAATGCATGACTCAATAGCGATAAGAGATTGCAACGGATTTTACGTGCGATCACGAGTGCTTTGAACTTTGGTAGAATATTCAAAGCGAAAAATTCAATTATTTCAAATCCTTTACATCCAATTTGGAACAAAACGCGTTAGTTAGTTACGTGCGCGTCAGATTTATCAATTTACCGAGTTGGAATTGAATTAACTCGCCCGCCAGTTCATAATCTCGGGCCAGACTGCAAGTTGGAGAAGTGCACTAGAAACTACTAGCCATCAACTAACATGTCTGCGAATGTGGGCATTATATCTACCCTCCAAGGGTGTGCTGCACAACTAGGTATGCGTCGCGGCATCAATTCGTTTAGCAGTGCACTCGATAGGCATTAGACAAATTAAGGACTTCAATGGATGCCGAGTTAGGAGTCGAGCAGCAAACTCAACTATCAACTTCGCTTGTTTGTAATTAAGTTGAGTCATTTTTCACGGCCGATAAAAATGAATACGGGCAATAACTCACCCCCTTGCGTCAGGAAGGTCTCCTGCTGTCCACTGTCATCGTCCACCGGAAGGGCGTAGTCAGGACGACGGCGCAAAGAAGCCGCGTGCAGAGAGGGCCCTCGCGGGGGCACCTCCGGCGGGGCGGGTTCGGGTGGTGATTCCTCGTTCACCTCTGCAACAACACGAACACATTGTATGTGAGCATTTGAACTTGATTTCCGCCACACACACAGGATGAAACAATGTTTTCCGTGAATTTCCTAGCGACCGGCGGCAATTCATCAGCGAATCCCCGTGATCAACCGATCAATCAATCATTGGCGGCCGGCGCGCCGCCTCCGAGGCGAGCGCATTAACACGATCGCGCAACACGTGTGCAGACAGTCGTAAGAAGGGGGGAGGCGCGCTTCAGGTGCCGGCGGAATTCTCTAATCGATGACCGCCGTCGCAGCCGATGCCTTCGCCGAAGTCAGAGTCGGAGTTCAAGTGGTCTTCCGAGAGGGCGAGCGTCGAGCCGGCCCCCGCCGGACCAATTAATTATATTACGTGTACACAAGTCATCCATTATCCTTTCCGTGTGCGCGCGATATGCCGGTTACGCGTAGGAAATTACTGGAAATATTTACGAACAATTTATGAGCGTAATTCATCTCTCCTCATAACGACTCGGCAGTGAATTCGAGAAAAAACGCGTGCAAAGGAAATGCGATAATTTCGAGGATTGCGATAAATTTACGAGGATAATAAACACTGATATTAATTAATACAAGCGTACGAACATACTGTGTGCTTTCCATCTACTATTTCCAGGGATGTTTAGGACTCATTCGGACATATGGTAGATTTGTAATAAAAGTCTTCGAAACTTGACTCTTTCGCATGTGGAACGAACACCGACTGGCCCAATCTAATTATAAACTTACTGCCGTTTTCTCTGTCCGAGTACACTTGTTGGCTCGCCGCCCCGCGCAGTGCACTCTCCGCGCGCCACCCTTCGCCCTTCGTTGGTCCTCTTCACTTTTACATTCGAGGAAGTTAGGACAAACAGCTTTGGTAATCCAACGCTCGGAAAGCTTTTTCTGCTCCGGCAAAACTAAAATAACCTGACGCCCAAATTACATCAGGAATTTCTGATGCGGATTCGAATGGAAATTCGGTCGCTCCGATGAGAAATTAAATTTCTCCACGCAGCACGAAAAGCACTAGAGAAGCGGCGGCTATTTTTTGTCGAAGCAGGACGCCGAACAAAACCGGTATTTACTGACGGATGCGGCGTGGCGAGCGGAAAACTAAGGAAACTAAGGTGTAACGAGATAATTCGGTTAGCAAAGCTCGCTCCGGCTGCGATCAACAAGAGGCGAGCTGCGCGCTGCCGGGCGTCACCTATCCGCCTCCGCGAGGCGGTAAGGCAATTAGGAGTCGTCACTCATTAGCCTAACTCGGCGCCGGCGTCGCGACGCCGCGCGGCGCCGTTGATGATGTCGCAAACCGCGCGCCTCGCGTTAATCGCGTTAGTCGCGTTACCAGATCGTCCTTTAACAACGTAACAACGACGGAATCCTGCAACATCGAGCCGGAACATCCGTCGCGCATGACTTTTAGCTCCGCGCGTCCTATATACGCCCGCAATCATTTACCCCCATGCACATAGCCGAGTCGAACGACAAAAAACATCGCGAATTTCCGCTTAATTTGCATTTAATTAACGCCAGTCGTAAATTGAAATGCCGACGGCAGTTAATTAAGCGAAATAATAAATTCTCACCGTTGTTGAGACATATCCGCTGTCCCTGGGCGTCGGGATGATAGGAAATATCGCTGCGCACGGCGGGATCGGTGCAGCTGTTGCAGGAGGTGGCGCTCGACGAGGAAGTCATGCCGCCGGCGCCGCGATGCCGCCGTCCGCTTCGGCCCAGCGTCGTGTTGTTGCCGACGAGCGACTTCTTGTTGCTCGCGTAGACGACTTCACCTGCGCATAAAAATCGCCGAATAAACAAAGCGAGCCAACGGGAATCTTCTTAGAGGGCGAGCCGCGGCGGTCGGGACGGTTTGCATCTGGCATTAGCGTTTAGCATCGCGGCCGTTTCGCCGATGGAGAAATAAATCAAAACGCGCGCTAGAAAAGCTCGCAGTCGAAGCGAAAAATCCGGACAATGCGGGGGCAAACAAACGAAACGGAACACGGCGCACGACAACGACGCAAACAAACAAAGAACAATGGAAAACTGCTGGAAGGCTCCGGGAAGAATAGGAAGCATGCGGTGGGCGCCGCGAAAATCTTCGAGGGTGGAAAAAGTTAAGGATGTTCGGGAAATGCACGTGGAATAAAAGCAAGGTGTTTAGGAAGTGTTTTGTTTTAGGCTACTTTCCTCCTCGCAGGAAGGCAGGAAATTTAAGCGCATACAGAAGAACTTTCGTTTCCGGAGTCAAAAATAGGAAAAACAAAGGACGCGCGCACAAAGCGCGCGGGCGAACGAAGGCGGCAGGGAGGAAACGGAAAATTCGGTACCGTTGTTGCCGCGCAGGCGGTCTTGAGGGGTTGCGTAAATGATGCGGCGCGTGTTGGTGTTCTCGTGCGGAAACGGCGACGCCTGTCGATGCATCGGGAGCGGCGAGCGCGGCGACAGAATGTTCGTCGGCGGCGGCGTCGGGAACGGCGTCGTCGGGTTGTCTGTCGTGTGCGCATCTTCGGTGTCATCCGATCTGTACGAACGCTCTAAACCTGCAATAATAGAGAAAAGGAGCGAATTAGTTGCGAGAACGAGTGTTGCCATCTAGAGTCGAGTAGCTATGAAAGTATCGGGTTCCATTATAGTTTCGTCTCGGGTATTTTCTGCGCTTATTCTGTAGGTATGCTGGTAGCTCTTCGGGGACCTTCAGGCAGCGGAGTTTTTTTATTCACGCCAGAAGGAAAATGCACGATGGCAACTTAATCAGCAAGCTATACGCGGAAACCGGGGAAAGTCGAGACTCGAGACCTGTTAGCGTGCCCTGCGTCGAGCGAAATCACGGCAATCTTGCTTATTATCGTCGTCGGCGAGAATGAAGGCGGGCACTTCTTTCGCTAACAATTTCGCATCCAACTAGTTAGAGCAAACCCAGTTTGCGCACGAGCACCACCTGCCCAGGCACAGGAACCTATCATAACTGACAAACCACTTGAACGAGAAAGATTTTAAAATTAACCCAGCCACAAGAGAACCAACTCGCAATTCTGTTACAGAACGTTCGATAAAAATGATTCTTCTGAAGGCTTTGTGATCTCTCCTTAGACATGCTGTATATAAAATTCCTTCTGGAAGTGCCCGTCTCGCCGTCCTGCAGACCTTCCTTCTTACAGTTTAGAGGTGTATGAAATTACCTGATTAAATTTTCATATTCAATCTTGAGTTGTTTGCCCCGGGGAGGCGACGCGCTGCACGCGCTCGCCCCGCCACGCTATTTCGTCTAGCAGGGTGCGTTCGGGGAGCCGGGAAGCAGCGCCCGCAGGCGCTCTTCCATCGCGACGGCCTCCAGCGGGCATGCGGCGCGCGTCGAGTCTTTAATTCTGTTTAGAGACTTTCCATCTACTTCTTCGCAACTACTCAGCCTTCACATGGGAAAATCTGGACTCGCGGCGGAACGAAAAAAATACCATACAAACTTAATGTCAGACATTTTCCTCGCTCGCCGCGCCCGCGATTGAGTTTTCCGACAATCATTTTTCAAGCGATTTTATTACGTTTTCTGGGACCGGTGCTTTAATCTTTAATGAAATAATTTCGACGTTTTCGAGTATGCAGATGAGCACATAATCTGCATTCCGTAGCTGCCTGATGCGTGAATCTCTAAACCGAACCCGCGCGTTGTTTACGTCGCTTTAAACATTAAAGCGCGCAGCGCAACGGCGAAGCACTGATTTATCTCATTAATTATTGCACAGCGATGAAGAGATAAAGCGGTTTGCGCTCGCCGCCGCCGGAAAAACGTGCGCCCGCTCGAATTTGATATCGCAATCCATGCGCAGCGCCAAAAGCACCGGAATCGTAAAAACGGCTCGACAACCGTGCCGCCGCCAAACAAAACGGCCGCCTTCCGACATTCTATGCGCGAGATCCGCGCGCGACTTCCTTCGCTCTCCCCGTGCGCTTCCGGCTTCCATTTGCGCGCGTGCACATCCGCGGATGGATGGAGCGCGCTCCGCGAGCAAACCGCTCTTCCCGGCACATGTGTTGACTAGTGTTAATTCGGTTTTAATCCATGTTTTGTTCCCTTTGCAACGCAAACAATCTAATAATATATGGAAAACAAACAGGAGCAACATCGCTCGCATGCATTATGGAAAACGCCTAAATTAATTTCGCGAAATTTTGCGATATATAAACGCTTTGAATCTACGGCCGCGGAGCTGAAAAAAGGACTAAAAGACTGGAATGAAGGTTCGCGCTAGTCCTAGAGCTTCCGAACATCGAAAGAGCATGAAGAACGCAAAGGCATCAACCGCAGACGCTGCAAAGCTCCCCGGGTTGGAAGCCTCTCGACTTACGCGACTGTGCGCGACCCTTTTCGTCCCTCTCCTTGAGCGAGGTCCGCGTCTCGTCAAGAGGAAGCTCGGAAATGTTTTATGATCGTCGTACGCCGCGAAGATGCTAACGTTTTACTGCGCCGGCCACGGACTCCAGCCGGCCGGGCTGTCGGGAGACGCGAGCGCGCTGCCACGAAGGGAAATTTTTCACGATTTCTCAGATTTTATACGCGTCATTTATATAAAAGTTAGAAGCGCCAGCCAGTCAGCTTCCGCACATTATCATATGAGTAGGGGAGTAAAATTTGAAAACGCGGCGATAACAAAGGCTGACGGCCTTTAAAACATCACGAAAGCGCCAGCGTCTCGTGCTCGTTGGACTTGGCAGCACTTGTTAAAACACGACGTCAGTGTATGCAACATTTCAATACATGTTGTTCAATTGGTTGCCTATGTTCGCTTGTATACAGACAGCTAATACTTATGGTTAGATCATAGGTGCATCCAGTTTAAACCGGCGTTTAAAACCCCATAAAATATTTGGTGCTTAGTGGTTGTTAACATTCCTATAGATGTTGTCGGTTGCCTTTTGTCAGACCAAAGATGCATCCAATTTTAAGCGAGGTCCTTGTTGGACTTGATAAGACGCGATGTCGGTATATGCAACATTTCAATACATGCTGTTCAATTGGTTGTCTATAGTTGGCTTGGGTACAACCAATAAAATCGCTAGATCAACGATGTATCCAATTTATACAGGCGTTTAAAACATGACAAAAAGATCGGTGCCTAGTGGTAGACTTTGTATAACATTTTAAAACACGATGTCTGCATATTCCAACAATTCAATACAAGTTGTTCAACTGGTTGTCTATAGTTGGCTTGTAAAGATCCAGCTAATAATATCGTTAGATCAAAGATGCATCCAATTTTCTCGCCAAAAAGAAGGCTTTATTTTTATTCCTGGCTGAGAGCGGCCTTTTCTTTGTGCGCGACGCCAGTTAGATTGAAATTTGGCGCTCGCGATTGAAAGCAGCACGTGCAATTTCCGCGTGTGCCCCTCTTATTATTTTATGTAAATGACGTAATATAGGTGCGAGAGACGCGCGCATCGGGCGCGCACACACACGTTCCTTACAGCCGCCGACGTGCCCTTGAGTTTCGAAACCGGAATCTTGAATATCTTCATATTACATTGGCTTCCTGACATGTACCAACAAAGAGGGCGCCAACAAAGCAGCGAGCGCATTTCGTCGGCAATGTCAACAAAAAATAATAATATGAGAACGCAATTTTTTCCATGCGCGAAAAACAATCTGAATAATTACAATATTGTGCGTCGGCTTCCGAGGAGCGGGCGCCGGATACCTGAAGCATGTCGGCGCCCGACGCGGCGCGCATCCGGGGGGGCGAGTCATAGATTCGTGTTCGAGTTCTGGGCCTTGCTCTTCGGCGTCGGGGGTTTGTTGAAACAGGTGTTCGTTTTCAATTTTCATTATATTACGAACGGGCGCATATTCCGCGCTCCTCGTGTTATTCTTTCTTTTTCGTTCTCTAATTTAATGGCTTCCCCGCGCGCGCGCCCCTATTCCCGGAGCGCACGCCCGGCACGGAATGCGCGAGCATGTAATTATCTAACGTGCGCGTAATGCAAACGCGACGCACAAATACGCGAATCGTCGGATGTCGAATCATGCTAAACGTTGCCATCATCCAATTAAGTCCCCGCACGAGCAGCAAGCGCATAAAAACGGCACACCATGGCATATAATAATATTTAAGACCGCACGATATATTTTCGGTCGACTTTAAGGTTATCCCGTCTCTGTTTTATTATGATATTGAGAGTTATGAGTGAAAATAAGCCTAATGGAGACGGAAACGATTTTCATTTGCCCGTTAAGGTCGTAAAACATTTACTATTATTGGTTTCACGAGCGGTTGGGCAGGAGACACCGACGTCATATTTCGATCCACCCCAGGGCCCCGAGCCTACCCGTGCCTCCTTTCGCTATCTTACGAAAGCCTCGTGGGCAATGCCCGGAAGCCTCAGACGCCAGCACGCTTAAAGTTTCCTCAATTTTCTTCGCCCAACCTTATGGTCTGGGGTTGGGGGGCATTCTTATATGAACATGGATAGTAGATATAGTGGGATAGTGTTTGCAATGGAAGTGGTATTGAACTGGGAGGTAAAAGGTGGATTTGCTTGCGGCTTGTAGCCAGGCGGGCAAGAAGGGTGCGGAAAATAGGGACATAAAACCAATAGGACGCGGAACGTGTGTTTGCAATGCGAGCGGAGTAAAGTGCAAGGAGCAAGAAGCGAGGCCTATACATACATACCACGAGCGTTTCATTAAGCAAAGTACCCACAAAAATTAATTCGTCGTATTTTTCCCATGCATATTCGGTTTGCCTATTTGCCCGCCGGCGAGCGGCGCATAAAGCGAATCGAGCTTTTATAAACATTTCGCTGTTTTAACGATAATTAATATCGATAAATCACACTTGGCGACTATTACCGTTCGAGCGTGATGTCCCCGCACTCAGCTACTTTAATGTATTTGCGGCGGTCTAATAATGGAAGTAATGTCCGAACATAACATTACCGCGCGGCACGCATTGGTCCATCGGCATTTTGTTAGTTTGTCGACGGCGCTGTTTGCGCAGTCGGCTTTAATGCAAATGCGTTCGGCGTTTTACGCGCGCCTCGGAGGCTATGCGAGGTTATGCGTATCCGGATTATGTTTACGTTCAGGTTTGGGTTTAGGTTTACGCGGGCGCGGCGTTCAAGTTTATTTACGTGCGCGTCGTCGAATTACGCCGCGAATCTGCCGTTAGGTCATTTAATCACTCAATCATTCATGTCGATGAATCCCGCATCGCTCGACGCGACGGCTGCGGCATTATTTTAACGATTAATCATTTTATTCGTGACAGAAACTGCGATGTAAAAACTAAAAAATGTGGGCGCCGCCGGAATATTTCGTCGAACGCTTTGTGCGTCGGCCGAATTGATCAATCGTGACGAAACCTAATATTCGATTTACCGCCGGTGATTACAAACGCAATTATTTCAATTTGACTGGCGTTCCGACTAAATATTACCCTTGCGGGACCAATTTCCAATTCTCGATTTAATGAGGCGGAAATTTCGAGCCTCGCTAGGTAGGAGACGCTCTCGCGTCTATCGGCTGATGAGTCGTTGAATGCTTGCGTGTTCAGAATGTCGCTTTGCATCGGTCAAAGTTGGCCGCCGAAGACGCGATCGTCGAGAAGGGTTGTAATTGCTTTCGATGGGGTGTTCAATTGTCCGCACCATTAACCATCAAACAACCGATGGCATACCAAAGGGTATACTATCATTTTATACCGAAGCCACCAATTAAATTGAATTAAATTAAAATCAAACAACAAGCCCCCCGGAACGGTTCTTGCACCTTCTGGTAGATCTAAACCAAATAAATGCATTTAAACTTTTGCGCTTAAAGGTGGTTCTGATACTGTAATTTAATTGTGTGTGGTATTATCACAGTTGTTTTGTTTCCCAAAAGCGTCGAGAGCGCAAAAGTCCAGAGGAAATCTCCTCGTCTTGTTGACTCAGGAAATTGCGTTTCGACGGTTTGCTAAACGCGTTTCCAGCGCGTCTGTCAACCTCCTTGCGCGTCCCCGATGGTTCGGTCACTCTCTGTTTACGTTTTATTTAAATTTTGCTTTTGCTTTCCCGCTGCAAGCGTGTTGCGTCAACGGTAGCAACAAACGCGTCCTTCCTTTTTCTATAAACGCTCTCCGCGAGTTTTCGAAAATGACAGGTTTTAATACCGGCGACACAACGGCGCGCCGATAGATTCCTCGCCGCGCTTGTTTGTATTTCGTTACGTGGGGCGGTTGAGTGCTTGCTTAGTGGTTCTTCGGCGCTTTGAAAAGACGCTGCAGACGTCTGCGGCGGCGGCAACGGCGCGGCGACGGCAGTGAGGTGATTAGATTGACGTGTTCCTTCGCGTCGCCTCGCCCATTGAGATCCATTCAAACTCGGATGATTGATAGGCACAACCAACTAATAAAACCAATAAACCACCTACGCCGACGCCGCGCGCAATCCGGCCTACAGCGCCAAAAAGGAGCGCCGAGCAAACAAACAAGCCGGGCGGAGGCAAAGAAAAACGTCCGCGATGATGGAGCGGCCAGCAGCGAGAGCACTTGCATCGTGCAGGCGTGCAGCTAACTTCGTTAAGCAAGGAAAACACAATTTCCTGCATTCACACCACTTCCTCGAGGTAGGAAATCAGGAGAACTAATTTTTCCTTTGCCATAAGCACATTTAGTCTTTATGATTAGACTTGCATTATGAACTCAAACTTTAATAAACTTTAACTATAAGTCGTTTCCCAGATCACAGATTTAATGTAACGAATTGTTTTGCTACTTTATTGCATATAAACCCGCGCAAAAACGGACTTAATCGGAATTAATTGCGTCCAGTCTAAATGCCCTTTTATCTATGGGTATTTGCAACATTTCAGGGTGAGTTAATGCGTGCGCGGTTGTCTGTGCAGATGAGAAACGTTCGTGGCGGTTGTGCGCGGAAAATGCACGCGAAACGCACACAAAATGCACAAAGCGACGGCCGAGACCGAAACACGACGCGTGTGCGAAATAATTTACCGCATTTAATTCTAATTGATTATTCTTTCGGCATTAGTATAAACTATAGCTCACGAAATAATTTTAAATCGGTCCTAGCAATCGTTCAATACATTTTACTATAAATCTTGTCTTTCGAATTCAAATTTTGCGCTATTATCCAATGTGAATGCGCCGGGCATTATGTAGTTTTCAACGTAGGGGAAAAATTTCTTAACGATTGAACGTTCTATAGAGTTTTAACGTACTGTATAGCTCTAAAAAACGCGTGCGCAGTGCTGCGACATTCGTTCGGGGTCATCGCAAGTGAAAATTGCACAAAATTCGCGAATCGCAGGGGCGGCGCGACGCGACCGGAGAATTTGTTGCCGTAATTCGAAATGCAATTTGCGCGAACGCGTTTCGACGCCATTCCCGACACCCTTGACGCGCACACCCTCGCATTATTAGTGAATTACCGAGGCAATCGTTTTTATTGTTTCGATAAACATTTATTCGCGCCACAGGTTCGACCGCACCGCAAAATACACGCCAAACAAACAAAAAACATAAAAAAACGATCGTCGATCTACACGTATACCCAACGCTAATAAAGTTCTAAATATTATGACTGTTGATATACGCATAATAAATGTTACCCATAGCGAGGGGCTAAAATCAACCTCGGACGGGCCAAAATTTACCCAAACTGAATTTCACCGTCGAAATATTCGCGGGAGCACCGGTTCGTTGGTGGACATAGGCGTAATATACAGGTGCGCGGCGCATTAATTCAACACGGTGTCGATGCAATTAATGCGCTAAAAGTGGTATTAAATTGAACGCATAAAATCGATGCACGTGCAACGCACACCCTCGAGGACACCAATTTGAGCGCGAATTCGTCGGCCGGCCGTGCCCGAGCCATTGATGGGCGAGCGCGCAAAACTCCACCCGACTCGAATAAGCTATGTGCCGTGCACACACACACAGACGCACACGTATTGTGCCAGGGGGTGGCAGCGCTCCGATCACGAATGCACAGCACGCATTTGCAACCCGTCCGAAATGACCGACGCGCTAATTTTATTTAGTTTTTGGCCAATTTGGAGCGTTTAGTTGCGCTTAATTTGATATAATTTGCGGCAATTAATGGAATAACTGTGTTTCGCATAAAATATCCACTTAATTAACTTATCCAGCTGGTTTTGCGAATTCCGCCGAGACGAAATTTAAAGTTCAAAATACGTTTTGCATCCGTTGTGCGATCGCGTCTTGGCGGAAGCTGCAAAGTGTTGTTTCGTAATGAAAATATATCGGGCGCACTCGTGTCGGGTCGGCAAGCGTGTGCGCGTGTAATATTATAACCCGGCAAGTTGGGGGCGGCCGGGAAAAGGAGTTAGCGACGGTGCAGTCGATGCGACATGCAGCGACGGGCAAGATGGCGCGCTGACGGCGCTCGCCGATGCGCCGCACGTCGGCGTCTAATATCATTTTGATATTATTACCATATCAGCGCCTCACGCTGAATATAGATTATCGAATTATGTGGAATTCGCGCCGCACGACGCGCGTGCAGAAAGCGGACCTCGAGGCGTGCGAGCATAATACGCGTATGATGCAAAAGAGGGGCAAAAGAGACGAGCCGCCCATTCGCGACTTTAGTCGAATTTATCATTAAACGCATGCAACCCCCATGCCCAATCAAAAAAGCATTAAAAAAAAAACATAGAAAAGCGCAGGCTTTGAGCCTGAATGATGATCAATGCGTTTATCTCGCGCTGCAGTCCGGCGTCGTTAGTTTTTGTCAGTTCTCCGCCCTGCAATGAAAGACACCGCGCGGGATCATCTTCGAAAAAACAAACGGACACTCCGGAGGGTAGACGACGGTCGTCCGGCCACTGTTTACCTTTCCGAACGCCCGCAGCTCGTTTATCACTGGCCGTCGCGTGTCGTCTATCTATCACGCGTCACGTCGTCCAAGGAGCGCCCGAATGGGGAGCAGCCTCGTCCGTCATCTAAGTTATAAGAAACCGCAAAATGTCATTATCGAAGGCGAGATGAAGCCGAACCGGAACTTCCGAAATCTAATTTGCTCCCGACGGCAGAACTACTTGAAACTTTGCGGTGCGTTATTAATTAGCGAGCCAAAGATTGCGCAATGATATTGAGCACCTGCTCGTTGGATATTTCTGGTTGCGATGCGGTCGGATCAAAGGGTCGGGTTCAAACGCTTCGCTGCGTTCGCGTTTAAGTTGTCTGGCGGTTATTTTGTAGCGTGTTCCTGGCGGTGGCTGCGCTCGACTCGGGCGAAGGTAAAAAAAAAGTTGAAAATCATGTGTGAGCGTGTTCGATTCGGGGGAGCGAATCCGACAGGCGCTGAAGTTTCTTATATATTTTATTCCGGTTCAGCACATTTCCAATTACCAAAGTGTTCCCGGCGCTTTCCCCGTGGGAGCGCGTCCGCAGCCGCCGCGGAGGAAAGTGGCGGTTATGGACGCCCGGCAAACCGCGACCAACGGTTCGCCGCAGCGCGCGCAATACGGAAAACAAATACTTCGCAATCGCCTCGATAAAAACGCCTGATTGTCTGCCTCAAAGTAAACACGATTCTCGTCCGCCCGCCGCTCGCAACTCTATAAAAATCCACGTTGCGCCGGAAAATAATCTAGTTTCAATTGCGGCTTGATTTCGCTGAAACTCTCATTGTCATCGCGTCCGGAGCGAACACTAGACGCCCTGACGACTGGAGCAGTTTCCGCGATATCTTAATGCGTACTTTAAAATCCATAATGTCAGAGATTCTCGGCAGAAATCAGAAAAGAGCCGGTGGCAAAGCCCACGCTAAGAGTCCGCGGAAAGGAGGCGAGGAATCGAATGAGTATCCCAATGGAATGAGATTGGATTTAATGTTACGGTTACGGCGCGTCCGTGGAGAGAGCGCGGCGCAGGAGAAAACAAAACGAAAAATAGAAAAACGCACGCGAAAGGAAAATAACTGTCTCGTCGCTTTGCAACCATAGCAGCCGACGGCGAAGCCCACCAATGCTATCTGATGATATCGAATGATTCGAATGTAATCACGCGCTTGACGCAAGGAAGCAACAAGCTGCGGACGAGAATTGGAAGGCAAGTGAAGTCTGAGCAAAGCATCAAATAACATTGTACCTCTCGCATTAACATTTTATCGAGCCCTCAGGTCATTATTATATATTATTTTATCCCCACGACTAATTATAGTATTTGAGTCCCGGATTGTATCATTCGATGCGTTCGATCAAACTGTCTGGGAACGCGTGCGTGAGCGCGTCCCTTTGACCAGAGCCGTTATTAAAATATCCAATAGCTGGATTATAGCGATATGTGCGATATGATGGCCGCGTGGGGTGATAATAAAGGGCGAAACCTTTGTGCGCTTCGTTGATTTTATATCCTGCGCATGTTGCGTGTGTGCATTGTTTTCCGTTGCCCGGCAACACTCGTCCGAGGATGGTAGCATAGCAACGGATGCGTTTCCTTCCCAGCGGACGCGGGCATCTCGTTTTAAAATTTACGTAATTTGCTCGGGAAAAGTCTTAAGAGGATGATGCGCAATTCGATATTGCGCGGCCCATGGCAATTATTGACGGGTGCAGTCCGCCGCACGACCAGAAAATGTCCGCAACACTCGTCGAGCCCGGCGTAATTCCCATGCTGTCAATCGGCAGAGTCTGATTGGTCCGAAGGGCTGGACCGCGTTCGGTTGCGCATCACCGACATCACCGTCATCGACAGAAAGCCGGGTGTTACCTAACGGCTCGGCGTAATTAACCGATTCGCATGCATATTCCTCCAGGCGCGAGTGACGTGACAGGACACTTATACCAAAGACATCATAAACAGTTCATGTTTAATTAATTTCCATACTTTCGGCGCAGTCATTTTGATTTCGTGTTAAAATTTCGATCCGAAGTTAGGTGTGTTGCAATGTGAAGAGGAGTTCTGTTATTGTTTCGCAGCGAAGGAAGACTTCGGATGTTTCGGAACGGTCTGTATATAGCAATATCTGCACTTGTTGGAGGACTTAGTGGAGAGGAGATAGTGGATAGTGTTAATGCATTTACAGCGTTACGAAATGCGCCCGCCTGGATGAACATCGCACGTGCAGTCTGCACATCACTAAAACTGCAAATGCAGCTTTGCTCGCAGTGCTTCGCTCGTTTCGCATCTCGCGCTAATAGAGCACACGGCCACGTTCGCATCAGCCATCCTCTCACCTCCCGACCGTCTACGGCTTTGAGCCTTTAACGCTTCTAACATTCCATGAAACTGCCGTAAGTTAATTCGTCCGCCGGTTATCAAGTCCAACAAGCGCCCTCCCACGAACGGGATATCAAAGAATCGATTGCAAACGAGATCTCTACAATTTCCCGGCGCCGGATACGCGGCTTACAATTTTTTATCCAAGAAACAATGACTGAATGAACGGCAACGCACGATTGAGTTATCGACGCTGCACATTGCATCCTGCACGCCTTCCGACACGTGCGTGACGCTATCGTCTCGAATCTCTTCCGTACATGCGTCGTAAACACGTCCAGATGTCCGCGCGCCGCCGCAGGCTGCAGGAATGCACTTTGACCTAAGCGCATTTGGGGATAAACAGTAATCAACAAGAGTGACGCACAGGGTTATGTCCAGATTCGATCGTGCCGAGTCGAATTAATCGATAATCGGATTGAATATTCAGCAATCGAACGAAACGTTGCAAACGCGATTTTGCTCCAATAATGGCTAATTGTCTGCTATTATTCGTCATTGCGACCATCCCACACTGAGAATTATCAATGTTGCATGAAGGGCGCAAATTGCAGACCGAAGTAGCGTTACCGGAAGCGCCAGACGTCGGAAGGATGAGGCCGCGCGCGAGGTGAGCGAAGGGGGGCCCCGAGTGAAAGTTGAATGAAAATTTAATTGAAAATTCTGCAGCGCGCAGCCCTTTCCCTTCGACTCGATTTCACATCGCGTCGCACACGCCGAACTCAAATGAACAACCGTCGATGAATGAGTATGCGAATGAATGGACGTGCAATGAAGCTCGACTTCCGGCATGCATACAGCGCGTTCGTCAACTCAAAAATGGCCAATATACCAATCGTCGAAATTACCACAATTACCGTCCCTCTGGGGCGGCTGAATATGCATCAAATTCGTCGGGAACAGTCGGTACGTTGACATTGAAATGGAAGTTTATTATACTTAATTCGTCGCTACTATTCCCTTGTGTATGGCTGATTAGTTAGTTTTGTTCATTACGACTTGCAATTTAAGTTTCGGCGCGCCACCGTCCGGAAGTTTCGCGAGCCTTAATTACTTCGACTTTGATTGAAATCATGCGACTTTGATGTGTTAAATTTATGGAAAGCAATGCCGAGTGCTCACATTGATATTCCTGCTGGGCCTGGGCGAGCAGCGAGGCAAAAACGGCGCTGTCCACCGGCCGGGCGGCAATGTCCTCCTCGCTGCTGCTGTATCCGCGCTCCTGCCGCCATTCCAGGCTGCGCTGGCGGCGCATTCCCACGCTGCTCTTTGAGGCGCGACGCCCCAACGTTCCGCTGTTCGTGTCCATCGTCAGAAATCCATCTGAAAGTAAATGAAAACCGACGTTAAAACAATTTTCCAGCGATCTCCATCCCGGCGGTCCTGGCCGAATGCGCGCAACTTTGTTTGCGCGCGCGCTCAACATGCGCTAGAGCGCCTGCGCAATAAAACCCGAGCATAGTTTTATTATCCGCGTTTTCGGTCTGGATTATTTCCAGATAAATATTGTTCCGCCGGCCGTTCTTTTTTATCGTCCGACTATTGCGCATTGTGCCGAAATGCCCGAACAATTTTCTCTCCGACGGTCCGCGGCGTCGTCCGAAAGGCTCTCGCTTTTCATGGCGCATAAACTTTTATTTATATTTATTTAATATTTTATTGGACAGGAATACACTTTTTACGCGCCGCCATTCCCCCCCGGAGCGGGGCGCGCGCTTTCGGGTCAGCTTCCAGGTGGAGTCGGGCCGGTCGCCCTACTAGATTTTTATGTAATGGATAAAAGTGTAGTGGAAAAGTGCGTCGTTACCGCTGCCGGTTATATTTCTACTGGGACCGCCGCCCCCGGCCATCGTCGCGCCTTTCTTTACAATCTTACGCCGCCGACGACGAGGTGCGAGAGGGTGGAAGCAGGCAGCAAAGATCAGGTTATTGCGGCTCAGATTTCTTGCGTAAATCTCGCCGGACGGGGTTGATTTAAACGCGGCGTTGGCGAAAGCCTCCTGATATTTCGCCGGGGCGTATTAATTAAACGCGCTTGAGGTGGAGACGGAAAAAGTTCGCGATTTTTCGATTGCGATTCTTCGGCCGGCGCCGCGCCGTTATTATTTTAGGTTCGCCGTGGAAGCGCGGCGGGTGGAAAATGAAAGAACAACATGACAGAAAGTGAAAACTGAGACTCGAGGGTGGCGCCGGCGCGGGGCGGATGGAAAATTGCATGCATTTTTAAAAATTATTACATGGCAAATGAATTCGGATGAAAAATAAAGCGCCAGGAGGTATTCGCCATTCTGCTCCCTTCGCGCTTCGCCATTTGTATTTCACCAACGCCGGCTGTCTCCGCGCTCGCGCAAGAACCGAACGTTTTTATTAAAACAAATTTAATTAAAAACATCAGCCCGCAATAAATGTTTGATGGCCGCCGATTAAGTCCACTATTAATATTTTCCATGGCGCCGACCATAAACCTGA
>JARRAA010013371.1:0-39166 GCA_030557295.1 Ecitodaemon sp. MM-2014 | reverse complement strand
GCGGTCGATTCGTTCGGCAACGTCACCTGCGAGAGCGACGAGAAGGACGCGCAATGCCAATTCCAGATCAGCGTCTCGGAGGACGGCACTGGTCGCTGGGCGCTGAAGAACGTCGTGCGCGGATACTTCCTAGGGTCCACCCAGGACAAGCTCACCTGCACCGCTAAGGTGCCGGGCGATTCCGAGCTGTGGCACATCCACCTGGCCGCTCGTCCTCAGGTAAGTCTGGCGCACCCTCTTAGGGCCTCCTAGGGCAGGTGAATTGATGGTGCCCCCCTCGCAGGTGAACCTCCGCTCCGTCGGGCGCAAACGCTTCGCGCACCTGAGCGAGAACCTCGACGAGATCCACGTCGACGCCAACATTCCCTGGGGCGAGGACACCCTCTTCACCCTGGAGTTCCGCCTGGAGGAGTCCGGCAAGTACGCGATCCACACGTGCAACAACAAGTATCTGAGCATGAGCGGCAAGCTGGTGGACGTCTGCAACAAGGACTGCTTCTTCTCCGCGGAGTACCACAGCGGTCAGCTGGCGCTGCGCGACCGCACCGGCCAGTACCTCAGCCCGATCGGGTCCAAGGCCGTGCTGAAGACGCGCTCCAACACGGTGACCAAAGACGAGCTCTTCTCTCTGGAGGACTCGCTGCCGCAGGCCAGCTTCGTGGCGTCGCTCAACTCGCGCTTCGTTTCGGTGAAGCAAGGTGAGTCGAACGGCAGCGAAATTATCCGCTGCGCCTCCGCGAAGCGACAGCTGGACAGCGCGCGCTTGTCTCGTTAAATCACCTGCGACGCCGCGCTCGTCTCGCGGCGCGTTCGCGGCGAGTTAATGTTCCAATTAAGCGCCGCGTGCATTTCGGCTCGATTTCTCGCGTTCATCATATCAGGAAATCATATTTCAGCGGCGCGTCGGGCCTCTCGAAAGAACAAGAACCATATGGCACCCAAGCCGCGCTTTTTGTCTCGGCGCGTCGCGTCGCCCACACGCTTTCGGTCTCCAGACGCCGCGCGTCCCATGCGTCGCAAGCTTCTAGACTTCAAGGCCATCCGCGCGTCCGTCTTGAATTTCAAACGCTCGCATGCACTTCGACGTCGCACGCTTGGCATAACTAATCGGGCTCGGTCGGCGCGCGCGTCAATCGACGACGATCACAATTGCATTGTGGCCGTTCCCGACTCTCTTCTAAATCTCCTACAGACTGCGCGGCCCTCTCGCGAACATTTGCGCTCGCAAAGTGCCGGACGGCGTGGATTTTCAATTATGCATCATAACCAGTCGCGCACGAGACGGAGACGGGCCAGGACGGCGAACCGCGCGCGCCGTTGTTGTCCCCGCAGTCAAGCAGATCGCGCAAGACAATCACCTGGCGTGATTTTCGAGCCGGCGCGATGCGCTCGCTCTTCCCTCCTTCCTTCCGCCGCCTCGCGATCCGGATCGCGCGTCTCGCGCTAACTAACGCTCCTCTATTACTCATTACAATACACTCTAATTATGTCTCATTAAAAATAAAAAGGAGCAATGTGCATGTGGATGTGCGGCGTGCGCGGCGAGCCGAACAATACCAGCGTATTTCATGTGCGCGAAGAAGTAAGACGGAATGGAATTCAATGATACCGGCGAGCGAAATTTCGTTCGTTCGCCCCGGGGTCTCAGCGCATCCGACAAAAGTTACCGAACGTGCCGTGACGTCCGACTCTGATCTCCACTTCCACTTGGAACCGAATGCGCGCAGCAAACAAACAAGCGTAAATGCCGAGGTGCCGTGCGAGAAACGCGAAACTTTATCCTAATTGATCTTTTATCGAGTAATTATGTAAGCCGCCCGCTCAATAGCTTCCCAGAATTAATAGTTTGTTATAAACAAACAGCGATAAACGGTTTCCGCGTGACACTTCTTGATGATTGGCGAACGATGGCGGCGAAGCGGCGACGAAAACGGCTCGGCGTTATCGATACGTGTTCGAAATGCAAATAAAGCGGTCAGCGAGCGTTGCGCTCGCGTTGCACTGCATTGTGTGAGGTAAAGGTCGAGTTCAAAGCCCTCGCGTCGTTCTTCAGCGCTTCGCTTCTTCGGCGCTCCGGTTCCTCGCCGGCTGCCCGCCGGTCTCTCGATATGCGATATGGGCACGGGCGACCGTCGATTCGTTCGTTGTGCACGCCGGGAGTTTGGTCTCCCGGGCTGCACGGCTCGACAACAGCCGGGCGTGTGTGGGCGTCGCTGATGAATTCCTAGCGAGGGTGATTGCGCTTGTCCTAGGCACGAGTGGGCCGTCGATGACTAATGTCTTGCGCGGGGTTGTGCGTTCCCCTAATGTCTGTATTGATTGCGTGGGGCGCACCCCATGCGGTGGTCCAAATTTAACGAAATATTTGTTCAGGCATGCGATTCCAATCGGTCTCGACGTGGTAGGGTTCGGAGTTTGGGCTGCGAGAAGATATCTAAGGAACGCAGCAAGAATGACCACGATAAAACGTCGCGCGTTGCGATACTCAGGCTAGCGGGCTTCCGGCCGGATGTCTGATTTTAATATCTAATCGTTCACAATGCACGTAACACGCACACCATCGACGCGTGCGTCGGCATAAATAAGTAACTTCTTATGATGACTGTCGCTGCGAGGCGCTTCAAAGGAGAATTATTCCGACATCCGCTCCGATGGAACCTACCTGACAATTACACTCGTCTTAGGAGCTTTCTCTCTCGCTCTCGGAAAACGATCGCGACCAAAGAACTGCGCAATTAAAATAAAACAATCGGAATTTAAAAGCAAAAACCGAATTAGTTCTTCGCGCGCTCAAGGCGGAATGGTGAAGAGCTGAAATATTACACCGACATTCTGCGGTTTTCTAGGTGTGGACGTAACCGCCAACCAGGACGAGATCTCCGACCACGAGACCTTCCAGCTGGAGTTCGACTGGAGCACGAAGCGCTGGTACATCCGCACCATGCAGGACCGCTACTGGACGCTCGAGACCGGCGGCGGCATCCAGGCCTCCGGCGACAAGCGCTCCTCGAACGCCCTGTTCGACCTCGTCTGGCAAGCCGACGGTTCCTTGGCGTTCCGCGCCAACAACGGCCGCTACGTGATCACCAAGCGTTCGGGCCACCTCTACGCCACCTCCGATGCCATCGACGACACTTGCAAATACTACTTCTACCTCATCAACCGGCCCATCCTTGTGCTGAAGTGCGAGCAGGGCTTCGTCGGCTACAAGGCCGCGAGCAACCCGAAGCTGGAGTGCAATAAGGCCACCTACGAGTGCATACAAGTGGAGCGCGGCGAGAAGGGCGTCGTTTTCTTCAAAGGTACCATCGACGGCGCCGACTGCCCGCCGTGACGCTAAACGACCGTGTGCTTGATCTTGCAGGACAAAACGGCAAATACTGGCACGTCGACTCCGAGGGCGTGACCGCCGACTCCGACGCTCAGGAGGGCTTCCACTTGGAGCTGCGCGAGCCGACCAGGCTCTGCATCAAGAGCGCCGCCAACGGGAACTATCTCACCGCCAGCAAAAATGGTCTGTTCCGCCTAGGCGACAGCTCCATCGAGAACGCCACCCAGTGGGAGTACTAGGCCCGTTCGCTGCCACGTCCACCGCACTATATTTCTTGTACTATATTTTTTCGTATTTATTACTAAGTATTTATTAATTTGGTACTGCGGTCATACTCTCACACACACTACACCAAAATGCAGAGCGTAAAACTTCCCACGATATCCCAATAGCATGCATTTATCTATATATATATATTATATGTTTATATAAGACCTATATTATTATACAGCATATACCTTAATCGGTCATTTTTATTTGTTATTTTTCGCACACAATTTCTGCGCGGTTATAAAGAAACAACGCCACGATCAACTTTGGAAATTAAGGCAAAGATACATGCTAACACGCTAACACATAATTTTGTAAAGAGCTCTTTTTTTATGTTTTTATGTTTACCAACTGAATGGATTAAATACGCCATAAAATTATCGTTTTCGCTTATTTGTTCGTTCGAAGTTTTGCGTTTTCAGTTTGTGCACATCATCCATGTTAGCCATGCGTTGTCTTTAATTTCCAAAAGTTCCGTAGGACGATTCTGCGCTACAATAATACAATAGATTGCAATATTCATATCGACGCTACTGCCTAATCGATGTGATCAACTCGTTTCTTACAATATAAGCAGTTGAAAGGTATCAGGAAGCAACAATCACTGGAACGCTGGTGTATTTTGATAGCTCTTGTATAAGCCCCGCCAAATTTTGTATTTTTATACAACACAGGAATTGTCCGAACACAAATATGCAATATCAACACTTCATACGAACTTTACACCGATGTAAATAGGCGTATTTTGAATGGCCCTATTTCGGAATCGGAATGTATCAGAAATCCATGTTTCGCGAGCGTTTAAAGAGATGTTTCCCATCAGCGTTCGCGAATGCATCGATGAATTTCGCGCTGTGTAACGAACTAGTTTATTAGTCGAGTTTTCGGAACATGTACTTCTCTCCTTTTAAGCATTTTAATGCGTGCTGCATGCGTTTGTAAGGATTCTTTTACGATTATCGTCACACGAATGATATATGATTGTATATGTCAGTGGATGTCTATCAAGTATTCGAATTATACGAACCTTTACACATAACTTTAATGCTCAATTTATTAAACTGATATTATAGACTTAGAGAATTAATAAAAGAAAGTTGCTTCGTAAAGCGTCTCGATCATTGCGTTCCGACGTCGCGAACTACCTGGATCTTGAGCTGACTGGCGATCCGAAGCCGAAGGAGTGGCGCGTTCGCAGATCCCTTGGGACTGAGCGAACTCGCCAGGCATGCGCAAACGTTTACACCTGAACCGGTTTCGGAGGATGGAGCGCGTTTAAGTATTCAGGCGATTCATGCATTCTGAACTGGTCCAGGACCAGATCAAGATCAGATGTTCAATGTCTCGCTTGCGCAGACGGACGTCTGAATCCCGCGTGCCCAGCCTCCAAGATGACTTGGCCTTGAAAAGAACGGGAAACTCTGAATGGATGACTACCAATTTGTCGATCGTAAGTACCTAGTATGTGTAGCTACAGTAAAGCAGGCCAGGGTCCATGGGATGTAGCCCATGGCACAAGCAGAGGGGTAGAGAAAAGTGACAATCATTTTCGAATCGTTGTCCCGGGATCAAATTGGGGTAGGGGCGCTCCTAAAAATTGAAAACTTTTTCAACGCTTAGAGGAGTTGTAACCATCTTCATATTTTAAAGATCTATTTATGAAATCACCGATGCAAATGATAAATATCGCATGGAGGGTAAAACAAACTAAGATTTTTGTCAGTGCGATAAGCCTTTGTTTTTCGTGGGGAGAGGGGCGAAGGAGAAGGAAGGAGGAGGGCCAGCACTACGTGCAGTTTTAAAAGACGTGTCCTCCTTTTCCATATCTTTCGCTGAACACTTGATCTTTTTATGATTGCACCATTGCACTACTTTCGTGTAATTCCACCAAGATGTAATTGCAAGATATTTGATCTACCGTTTTAGTGCGTAATTGCGCTAGTTTTCCAACTTCTAGCACCAACAACAAGATATTGCCACCAATTTCGTAGGCAAAAAACGCGAACTTTCTCAATAAAACTACGGCGAAATTAATGGCATCCGGCGCATATTAATATCAGGCATTTCTTCCAAATTGTGCAAAACCAATAAAAGTGCTGAAAATAAATTTATTGCTGTTTATGTCACTTTCGTTTCGCGTTTACGGCCGCCGCCGCCGCCGCCATTTCCATGCGCGCCTCAAAGAAATATCAAATATACCCGGCGTAATATAATTTCATCTTCGGACGCTAGGCGCGGGGTTGTATAAAAGGTGCGCTGGTTTCCACGAAAGTCAACAAGTCGCGGCTGATTAATTCAATTAAAGGCACGCCCGGCGCGCGCAAGAACATCCTGTAGAGCCTGTCATGCGTCGTGGCGCGCCACCGGCGTACGCGCGTCGACGGGGGTGGCTTCCTTGCGCTCGCGGGCGCTCGCAGTGCGAAGGATAACGCGAATATTGCAGCGTCGCCTCGCGGACCGCTCGCACCGCTCCGCAATCAACAAGTTACGCGAAAGTTAATTAAACCGAGGGGACAGTTCGCGAGTTCGCGACCAATTCGCGGCTTTGACTCTCCCACCAGGCGCAGGTCGATTTAGCTTTGACGACGGTGGCACGTCTTGCCGGCACTTGTAAAATTCGAAATTCGATTTGGGAATTATTAACGTCGCCGCAAAACGTAAGTAACTGGACACTTGTTGTGTGCATGTTGGCCTTGATTCCGACACAAAAAAAAAAAACGTGCGTTGGCTGCGTGCTCGTGACTTGTATGTTTTCGCTCGATTCATTCATTAAACGAGGGTGCGCTTTCCCTTCGCGCCGATGCAAATGATTGTTGAACGCTCCGCAACATGACTCATTATCGGCCGTCGCCGACGTTGGTCCGCTGTTATTTTTATACCTCGTATTTATTGCCGCCCTTCTTCCTCGCGCACTGCCCGGCGCGTAATTCGATTTCAACTTTGCGAATTTATATGTCCGGTCGAATTTAATGTCTCGCCCAATTTGCGCCCAATCCGTCTTCGTCAACAAGCGCGAAACGTCCGCGCCGCGCGTCGTTCTTAAACCGTAGAATTAGCGCTCAAGTTTCGACGATGCCTTTCGCGCGGACGACCTAATTGAATTTTCCTGTGGTTTTATCACCTTCTGGCGCGATTCTCGGCCGCAATGTGCCATTAGCCGACGCAATACCCTCGGCCGCGCCGATAAATCTGACGGTTCGTCGCCATTCCCACTCGAATCGCTTATTTTTTTGCGCGAAAACAAAGGCAATCGCAGCGGGCGACGCGCGGAAGTGGCGCGTGATTTTTATGATTGCACCGCTCTTCCGTTTATTCGCGCCGCGCCGCGATCGTTAATTAGTAAAACTCAATTAAAAAGTTATTAAAAGTTGCGCGACGCTCGAGGCGCGGGGAAATTGAGGAGGATTTGATGTTTGCGCGTTCGCCGGCATCGGCGTTCGACGGGAAGCGATTGTTGTCTCTGTTGCTATATCTCTGTTGTTTGGGCGCAGGACGCTCGCGGAATCGTGGCAGGATGAAGAAGCAGGACATCACGCTCGTGCGCGACGACGACTCGTTGCGCTCGGTGAGCTCGGAGGACGTGTCGGCGCCGCAAGGACAATACTGCTGCACGAAGACGAATCCGGCGCACGGCCGCGGACGGCGCCTGCACTTGCTGCAGATGCTCGTCCTGCCCTTCATACCGATCTGCGCACTCATCGTGCAGACCGCCTTCTCGCTGCACAACATCATGCTGTACCGCCAAGAAGTGCGCGGCATCGACGCGCAGGTATCGACGTAACATCACACCTCGAATCGCCCGCCTCGGGCATCGGCAATTTAAGATCGCATTACACGATCGCCCTCTAGCCTTTCGTCGCGGCTAACGATCCGCGGCGGCCGGCTCCGGCTTCCGGTTTCGGGTGGGCGGCAGCGGCCACTCGAAATTCGAATTCGCGCCGCCTGAAAAATAACCGGCGCGACACTGTTATAAATGAAACCGTTCGGGGGCCGCCGGCGGCGGCGTCAGGTAGCGTCTATTAAATTAATTGGTTTGCATAGCAACATGCCGATTGGGAGCAGGCGCGAGCCGAGTGCATCCTGAGCGACGCGTCGCGACGGCCAGGCCGGAAAATAAATTGCCTCGCAGGGGCGCAGCGGAAAGTTTCGTCGCGAGCGCGGCGCAAAGAAAATAAGGGGGCGCCGCCGCTCGCGTCGGCCGCTCGAGGGGAAAAATTTCGCCGCCGACATTACGTTACTATTTATCGCCATTAATTCGATTCGGCGTGTCGCGCGCGCTCTCGATCACAATTAAAAACCATTAAGACCGTGCCGTCTGACGTTTGCGCAAACATCGTAAATCTCTCTGCGAGCGGCCTGCCCGCGCGTCGGAAAACCTCCGCAATTAATAAACAATGTTTAAATACATTAAAAATCGCGCCCGACGATCAGCGCCGCCGCTGCCGCCGCCGCCGCCGCCGCAGTGGGTGTGAGTTGGCGGCGCACACACGTGCCGGCCGCCGCCGCACGCCTCGAATTCCGCCCGATTTCAATGCATATATAATTTGTGCCAGAACGCCGCCTCCAATTTTCTAAGCAGCGAATGCATGGCTCTCTGACACATGTTCGACGCCGCATTTTCTCACACGGCCGTACGTCATTCATGCATGTAATGAAACAGTCTGCTCCTGCGCGCCCGCTCTATGCAGGAGGAGCACTAGCAGCAACGACTATTGCAACGACAACTGCAGGAACTGTTTTGTCGGCGTGGTTCTAACCGACATTTTTCGTCATCCAGGTGACCGAGGCGACAAATTTGGGCAAAGTGGTCACCCAAATGCAGCTAGAGCGATCGGAGGTCGCGTTCTTCGTCTACACGAACGGCAACAAGTTGAGGTGAATTGCGCGAGCCGAGCAAAACGAGTGGAACGCCATTGCGAGAAATCCGCCGTCGGGATATCCATGACATGTTTGTTTTGTGCAGGTCGAATCTAACGATGCGCTTCGCGCTGACGAACGCGTCGCTGGAGGCGGTGAGCAGCTGGCCGCCCATCTACCTGCCCGAGAGTCGGCTGGCGCCGCTCGACAAGGACACGTTCCTGGCTAGGCTCAGCGAATTCAGGTAATGTTGCGCGCCCGCCGCGCTAGGCCTAGATTCCGGGACGCGCCAAAGGGGTCGCGGTCGCGCATTCCATTAATTAAGCAAATTAAACAAGCCGCCTCCACGCGCTGCCCAGATGCGCCTGTAGTTATCGCCGTCGTTATTCTTATTGGCGGGGCGGCTCCGATCGCAGATAGCGCGCACAAGTGACCACCCAACTATCCGCGTAATAAAGGATAATGCTGCCTCAAGGACTGTTGATTGAACTTATCAAACGCGCGCAACACGTAATCACTTATTAATGAATTCCCGCGCGTCGCGTACGCGCCGGACAAATTACTCTCATGTCTCGATGGTGTGGTCTGATGCCTGTTCGTGTTGCCGCACGTGTCAGACTGCGCATATCTTCGGAGGAAAGCACAATGACGGAGGTCCTCAACTGGTACACCTCGGTGAACGCCGCGCTGTTGGACCACCTCACCAACCAGATCAAGGAGACCGACAGCAGCGGCGTCTGGAGATACCTGCTCGCTTTCAAGAACCTCCTCCGGAGCATCGAGTCCACCGGCATCGCCAGCGTCTACGGCGTGAACTACTTCGGACGCGGCCAGCTGGTGAACAACAGCTACGTTCATTACATCCATCACGACGCCGTGGCGAAGGATCTGCTCAACGGCTCGCTCAACTACGTTCCGATGTTGAAAGGCGTGTACCTCCAGTTGACGAATTCCATGTCCAACTATGGCACCATCAAGCGGAGGTACGCATTGTGCTATAGGCGTTTGGCAGTCCCCATAAAAGTCCGCTTCCACACAGGGGCGACATCATAAAGCAGAACGTTCACCGAAAGCCCAACATCGACGAAGCGATCGACTACTTCGATTCAATCACGCATTACACCGAGGAGCTGCGTAAATTACAACGAGAGCTCCGGCACAAGATTAGGTAATTTGGCCGCTAATTAATGGACGGCCATTAATCCGCATCTCTATTTATTCTGTCTTCTGTCGCGTGGACTAGGGACTACGTGCAGGCGAATTTGCATGATGCCGCTAGCAAGGAAGCAATCGGTATTGCGATTCTCGTAGTCGTTCTGGCCGTCTCCCCGATAATTATTTGGCTGGTGCAGAACGCTGTTTCCACTATACAGGTAGACACAGACTAGAAAAAACGCCCTAACGTTCTCCACCAACGCACTGTTATCGTTTCAGTTATACGCGGCTAATCTGGCCAGTAAAGCCAAAGAGTTGAAACGCGAAAAACGAAAGTCTGATACTCTCCTCTTTCAAATGTTACCCCTGAGCGTTGCCGTGCAACTGAAACAGACTCAACAGGTGCCCGCCGAGTATTACGCGTCCGTAACGGTGTACTTCAGCGACATCGTTGGCTTCACCGAAATCGCCGCCGTGAGCACCCCGCTTGAGGTCGTAACCTTTCTGAATAAAATATACAAACTGTTTGACGCCCGCATCCAATGCTACGACGTCTACAAAGTGGAAACCATCGGGGACTCTTATATGGTGGCCTCCGGTCTGCCAGTGAAGAATGGCAACCAACATGTGTCCGAGATCGCTTCCATGGCTTTGGACCTTTTAGCTGCTTCCGCACAGTTCAAAATCCCGCACCGCAAGTCGGAGCGCTTGCAGATCAGGAGCGGAGCTCACACTGGACCCGTCGTCGCTGGCATCGTTGGCTCCAAGATGCCACGCTACTGCTTGTTCGGAGATACGGTCAACACTGCGTCCAGAATGGAATCGACGGGCGAAGGTTCGTGCAAATAGCCCGGCTAGGCTTCCAATAAATCTCACTATTCTTTTAGCTTCCAAGATACACATAAGTTTGGAATTTAAAAAGGCACTGGACGCGGTCGGCGGTTTCAAAATTCAACACCGGGGGCTAATCGACGTTAAAGTAAGTGCCGAAATGATTCGAAAGGTATCCGAAAGTCGTCACGGTTGCGGTGTTTCCAGGGCAAGGGACCCATGGATACCTACTGGTTGACTTGCAAGGAAGGTGGCGTCAACCGAACAAACGACTCGCCCGCCGCGAAGTACTTGCCGGTAAGAAATTCGACGATGGTTGCCGCAAAAAGTCGAAATTTTCAATTTCAGGACGAAGACTCCGAACCCATATTTATGCGGACAATTCGCGGCGAGTGCTACGTCTAATCACCTCTGCGTCTTTTGTGTTTCATGTATTTGTAACCATTCCATCTGTATCGCAATGTTAAACTTCAACCTATGTGTTGTGCGCATATTTAACCAGTTTAGCACTAGGTGTTTAAAGTGTGGACAAGAATTCGGTGTGTCTTCAGCCATTTTGGATATTTAACAAATGTTATAAATAAAATATGCATGTAAGTCACTGTCAATTTAAGTAATACATGAATACTGATATGAGAAACGCATAACTGATTTGTGCCCCTGTTTGTAAAGCTCTTGTCCCACAAAGGGGAGCGGAAGGGAAGCCGATAGGCAAGACATCAAGGCGCTAATAAAGAAGGGGAGTTGAAAGCAGGGATTCGACTAGTTTGCGTCGTGCTCAGTGATCATCAACCTGCGTATTAGAGTATCTCCCAAAGAAATTTTAAAATATTTGACGACGCGTGTTCAGTCGCCTGCTTTGATTCGCATAGCGTCGGACCCTCCGTACTTTACAAACCTCACAGTTGTTGACGTATCCATGTAACGCGATCACGTCGCCCGGGTAAACAACGGTAACCACGCGAAACAAGAAACAAATGACGGCGCATCGTCTATAAAAGTGACGCTGCCATACCGTTGTGTTTGTTCGTTATTCAATCCCGTGATCGGGCAGCGAGCAGTCGTGTTCATACAGAACGAAAAATCATCTGTGAGTGAACATGTCCGGCGACGACTCCAACGACAAGCCCTATATGGCGGAAGTTCACTGCCTCTGCACCCAGCTCCTCTCGCCGGACCGCTTCGTTCGTAAGATAGCGCTTAGCAATTTGCTATATTTCATCCAGTATGAAAGCGATTTATCGCCATCTGAACATCATGAGATTTTCGTGGTGTTCCACGCTTACTTTCTGAACACGCTGCGCGATTCGTCCGAGGTCGTGCGCGAGGAGGGCATCAAGCTGATCGGCCAGCTGGTCCACAAGCTGCTGCCGAACAATGACTTCTATTTGTCGCACATCATGCCCGTGCTGCTGGAGCGGCTCGGAAATCCGGAGATCGTCGAGGACTCCGAAGAGCTGCGGCTTCAGCTCGTCGGCCTCGTGTACGATATTATCGGGATTTACCAGCCGTCGAACCTCGTGCCGGTTTTTGCCGACATATGCACCATGCTACAACACACCGTGCTAGACAAATACCCTTTGATTAAAATCCTGAGCTGCAAGTGCATCGCGAGACTCGCGCAGATTCTCCCCGAACCATTCTTGCGCCAAGCTGTCGGCTTCGCCAAACCCGTCTTGATCACGCTGAAGCATCAGCAGCATAAGGTGCGCATAAACAGTATCAACTGCTTGGGAGAAATTATCCTCCACGCCCATCACGAGGTGTTGGACGAAATTCTCGTCGGACTAGCGGCCAGAGTTTTTGATCCAGTCCCTGCGGTCAGACTGGCGGTCTTCAAGGTGGTAGGAATGCTTCTCCTATCGTACAAAGATCGCTACTCGTTCTTCCACAAACTGCTGCCGTTGCTCCTCACTGGGTAAGGAATCGAACGAAACCACTGTTCTAATGAAACCAATTAATTTGCGAATGATTCAGGCTGTCTGACGAGTTGGGTAGCGTATCTGACGAGGCCCAGGAACTGTGGGCCAAAGTCGGTCTACAGTACGCAAGGGAGAACGAGAAAGACTTGAAAGATCAATTAGACTATCTTTCCGAGCTGCCCCCGACTTATCCGCCTGGTAAGTACAATTATAGAGTGTTCTGGCATTGAACAATATACTAACATTAGGGTGCCGACATAGCTTTGGTCCGTCCATCTCTTGGGTGTCGCGTACTCGTACAACGCAATATTTCTAAGATCAGTCCGGCTCTCTGCAAGGAATTGGTCTCTTGGCAGGGCGATGTGCGCCTCAAGTGCAGCCACCTGCTGAGGGTGATTGCTCTGCACGCCGAGGACGGCATCATTCAGCATTTGCCTGCACTGTTGAAAGTCATGTGCATTGCGATTCGCGATAGGGATAAGATCGTTGTAAACAACGTGAGTTTGGGTTTCTACTAATAACTTTTATCGTTCATCGATCACAAAGTGGACAAACGCTCATTGTATCGCTTTCAATCGATCAAGGTATTTGATGCAACAAAGGTCATGGCAGGATTCGTACCGGTCGACACGTGGAGTCAACTCATCCTTGGCGCGATCGAAGGAGGCACCTGCGGAGCAATTCAAGTGCTCGCCGGTTTCATCTATGGAGCTCGCACCGAGGAAATTGCTCCTTATCTGTTGAAGATCACCGAAGCGGTTTTGAATAAGAAGATCGTTTACGTGAAGAAGGTAATTATACCTGATCTCACTCAGGCACGGCTCTTAACTAACATGTCCGATCACATTCGTGCAGACCGTCGTGCAGGTGGAATTGAAGTCCTGCATTGAAGCAATCCAGACCCACTACTCTGTGGAATTGCCCGAACGTGTCTGGCAGTTGGTCTTCCACGCGATCATCGCGGTTCTGGGCAACACCGCGGAGGAGATCGAAAATCTCGAGAGCGAGCGTCGCATGTTCGATCACATGCCTGCGAAGCTCGCATCAGTGATGAATTGCGAGGCGGAATACGACGTCTGGTCTCGGTTCCTTCCCGGATTGCTGAAGGAATTGAACAGCGAGGAGCACACCTGGACAGGCCCCAGTTTCGAGTTCGAAATGCTCGCCTTCGTTCTCACGAAATCCCGGCGGGCTTTCGGGGAGAATCTCGATATGATTAGCGAGCTGCTCAAGAAAGCTCTCCACACCGACGTGGATCCCCAACTTCGTTTGAGTATCTTCGCTGCGCTGTATAACGCCTTGGAGAACAAAGAGGTCACTTTATCTAAGGCCGAATCGAGCGACGACTTTTTCTTTAATCTTATTCAGGGTAAACCCATTGCTGTTCGATGGGAGCTTCGGTGTTAAACTAATAACGAGTATTCTTCAGACATTCTTCTCCCTGCCATCGTCTGGAAGGCTGGCAAGGTGGCCGTGGCGATGCGCTCCTTAGCGACAGCAGGCCTGTCGATCGCTTTGAGTTTCAAGGAGGACATGAAAATGTTCACAACTCTAGAGATGTTGGAGCCTTTGTCCGCCACACTTTTGCCCGTCTTGATCTCGCTGTTGGACGACGCCGAGGCCTACAATCGCTCTCTGGCCCTGGACAACATTCGCAATCTCATGCAGCACATGACTGCTCTCAAGATCTGGAAGATGGAGAATCTCTTGGATTGCTATCCGCGTGAGAATCATAATAACAACGCTTAAATATTTGAGACGATTGCAAATGCGCTTATTCCTTCAGAGGTCATCAAGTGTCTCGACGATCCCGTGCGCAACGTGCGCGTCCTGGCGAGCAATGCCACAGCGCGGATCTTCATGGGCGCCCCAGCCGAATTCTTCCAGAAGGTGCACACTAGTCACCACGAATTCATCGCAGATACTCTCTTCGTGTATTTCGACGACACAGACGAGGACTTTACATTCCACATTTGCAGTAAGTTTTTTCACTCGTTTTCAAATCGGTACACGCTCATGTGTTTTCTCTCGAAGTTGCGTTGAAAGTGATGGCGGGATTGAACACCAGGGTGGTCCAGGAGAAACTGGAGAAACACCGGCTCGTCATGCGCAACCAACAAGGTTGCGACGAACTGGAGAAGTATATCAAGGATTTGTAGGTCTAGTAGGTCTGAATATGTTTCAGTCCGTTTTGCATCCCGCTGGATGTAGACCAAGCCTACATTGAAATACTTCTGCCCACCTTCTTGGCGACCTTTGCTATGTAAAACTTTGTACAATTGATGGATCTCTAATAAAGATATAAAAACAATATTTGGTACTTTGGTGATATCTGTTATCATCTGTTATCCATAATAAAAAAATCGTGTGTGTGTTTTGGCAAAATGTGGCCAACTTAATAATAATTGTGTGACTTAATTTTTCTTCATTCAACATGATCCAATGTCGCTAACCATCGACCAACAACATCCATAAGTATACACAAATATTTCTTATTAAAATTGCATGTTCAGTCAAATTGTTTGCATAAATACATTAAACTTAATATAATAGATAAATATATATCTACTCGAGTATTATAAATGCATGTAATAGTACCATATCCTTCTAAAACTACTGCTTCTCTTCAGCAGACGATTCATTAGTGGCCAGTACTTCCACTGGAGGCAAATAATAAGCTTTGATCAGAGCATGCAGTCGAGCGATCTCTTCATCTTCCTTTTCCAAGGAGCGCAGATTCTGGGCGAATTTTATGGGACCGTCGCGGCCGTCCGGATATCCGAAGTCTTTCAATACTTCTAGTTGAACTTGCATTACCATCGGAAACATGTACTGCATCATCTTGAGCATTTCATTTCCAATTGCACTTCGGGCCTCTTCAATCTTCTGCACGTTTTCTGGACTTTCCAGCTCCTCTAATGTCTTGTTCAAAATATCGATGGCCGTTTCGGTCGTTAGAGTTGGATACACTTCAGTTTTCGACATGTTTCTTGGCGAAATTCACTCAGAGCTTTGTTGCTTAGTTGTGTGGTTTAGGAAAAGTTACTGCTGCCTCTTGTTTTGGCCGACTTACTATTGAGAGAGGTTAAGGAGCAAAATATGCAACTTAACGCACGTAAATTACGAAAAAAATTATTGTCAATTTAACGTTCTTGAATCATTTCATTTGCACTCAGTGCAAACTTACATTGTTCTATAAATTATCAGCATAATAAATTCTATTGAAAGTGGGTGATTATTAAAGTGTTACACCTAGGCAACCAAACGTGCGCCAAAATTCAAACAAGTTTCAAAATAGTTCTCTTGGAAGGGAAAAGTCTCTTGATTTTTGCGTTAGATTCCTTCCAGTATTTATTTAAAATATCACTCGAACATGTTTAAGCATTGAAATCGCTATTGAAATGCGAGAAACGGTAATAACGAGTTAAAAAGTTGAGCAATGCTGGTTTTGGCGTGCAGTCACACACGATTTGTATCTACTGATCTATATTATTTTAATATCGGTGCAGCACACGGGACACGGCGCATTCGCATGACTAATAGGCGTTATTACAAAAGCGCAATTAAAGTTTTTCAAGCTGGCAGCGAGCAACCTGCCCGTCTCGACGGGCGATTCGCACAATTGTGCAGCGCGCCGAGTCGCAGCCACGATAAAGCAATCGGCAACAAACGCGCCGCGGCGCGGCAATAAAATCACCTGAGAGTAAAAGTTGCGCAACGCGCGCGTTCGCAGACGCGTGTGTTATGAAGTTTGCTGGCAAATAATGCGGAATGCGAGCGGATCGAGCGGCGAAATCGCATGGGATTAGCATCGCGCGCGATGGGGCGCACGAAGGCAACGAAACGCGAGGAGGTACCCGAGGTGGTACCCGACGTTGAGGCGGGCAGAGCAGACTCGATGCGCCGCTAATGTGAGTAAATGTTTAGGGCGCGATGGCGCGGCAATGCTGTTAGTACTACGACTGCTCTCCGATAGTATCTTATAGATTCCGCCGTTTCGCGGGTCTCGTCGGTTTCGCATTCGCGGTGTCTGGCTGGTCGCCGACGGGTCGCGGTGCGGCTCGACGCTGGCGATGGTGACGAGTCGCATACCACGGCTAACGGTACCCTGCCTACCTGGCCTCACCTCGCCGATGCCCACCTCGTCCGCGCCGCGCCGCGCCGCCGCGCTCAGTCACTCTTCACCTTTGCTCCGCGGCGGCTGGCGCATCGAGCTGCTGCCTGCGGCACACGGCGCGCTCTCCGGGAAACCGCCTGCGTCGACGCGTCGCTTCGTCCGCGAGTTTCTTCGCCGCCCGATTCGCGCGCGAAGCATGCGAGTGCGCGAGTTCCTTGTGCCAGGGAAATTGACATCCGCGGCGAGGCTCGGACGCGTCGCGCGACTTTCTTGCGCGCAAATACGACTTAAGTCGGCAGCGGCGCATTGCCACACGGCTCCGGACGCGGCGCAGCGACTTCGATGCCGCGCGGCGCGCGAGCCCCCCGCACCTCGAGAAGCGAGACGATTTTTCGCCTGCGTCGCCGTTCCGCGAAGTTCGGCCCTCGGACGTTCCGCACCTGTTAATCCGCCCTGTCGCGTCTGCAATTGCGCCGCTCGGTCGATGCGGCTGATCCCGAGCCGTGCGCCTCTACCTGGCGGCTGCGCCTGCATCGAAGTCACCGGCAGGCATCACTTACAGAGTACGTACGGCGTGTGTAATTTCTAAACATTCCTACCACATTCCACCGCGTTTACGTAATGGCCAACCGATTTAATCGTGCGTAATGTAAATGCGACTCCGCGCTCGGTTTGCATCCCGATGCAACGCGCATGCATATTCTCGCCGTCGCCGCCGCGCGACGACCGCTCGACGCCAGTCGCGGCGGCGCAGAAATGATGAATGTCTTCGTTTTTTTCGTGCGCCAAGTTCGGCACAGTTACTCCAGCGGTTCCCCAATGAACCGTAAAGAAGCCTTAATTCGAGCAAGCGATTTTCCAGCGAAAAGCGCGTCGCATTAGGCCCCATTTAAAAAGACTTAGGCGCTCCGGGCGACTTGACCACGTCTCGGAGTCTAGACCGATAATTAATATGCAATTAATAAGCTCGTTAAACACACTTCGTCATTACTTTCCACCGACGTGCTGCGCACCGCGGCGAGCGATTCGAAACGACGGCAGGCGGCATTCCTGGCTAGAAAGGGCGCATTTAATAAGCGAATGATGCGAACGAACCTCCGAGCTCGTATTCAAATTCCAGTCAGCAGAGTCATGCATGTTGCGCGAAATTGCGCGATCGTTTCCTAATTGTTCAGTGCCTTCAAACTCGAACGTAATGTCTTGAGCCAGCCCGACTTGCCAAAGGAATATCGGACGACACGCGCGCGGCCGCAATGGCGCGCATTCAATGATCAAAACAATGTCCCATTGTTTGTTTGTTTTCGGCGCGTGGTTTTTTTTCGAAACGCAGATTTAAAATCCGCATTAAAATTAATTTATACGGCGCCTTCGATCGCGGGCACGCGGAGTGTTTCCGTTCCATGCGGGCTTAATTACCGCCGTAATTGCCGGGCATTTGTTGTCGGCACGTTCATTGATCGATCGCTTTGTTTCGCGCGCGTTCGGAAAAATGAATGAGACGACCGGCCGGACGGTCACGCGCTCTGCGAATGTCCACTTTCACTCGCCATCTCGCATTGTTGCGCGAACGAATTTGTTGCTGCGTCGTCGATTTTTGTCGGACGAGCCGACGTTTTCTTTGCGCGCGCGCCGAGAGCAAGGCGTTCTGGATTCGGCGGTGACGATACTTGCAATTAGCGACGATTCCAGGTGGTAATAACACGAAGGAGTTTAACGCGTTCTGAAATTCTGCGAATTTCCGCGACTTCGTAAATCGCAAATCGCAACAAATCAACATATTTCTTCTTGTTGGCTTCCTCGTATTTTTTACCAATATTGTTTGCTAGTTTTTTGCGCTTCCAATGACACTGAA
Organism: Ecitodaemon sp. MM-2014; assembly: GCA_030557295.1. Lineage (NCBI taxonomy): Eukaryota > Metazoa > Arthropoda > Insecta > Coleoptera > Staphylinidae > Ecitodaemon > Ecitodaemon sp. MM-2014. The sequence continues at coordinate 20,831 of JARRAA010013371.1, read as the reverse complement.
AGTTAAATTTTCGGCCACATGACGCCGGTAGCAGCAAAATGCGCACTATTAACATTGACATTCGTGCGCTATCGCGTTCCAGACGGACAACATATGGCTCACAGCGTGGCAGCTTCATTCAGTTTGTTGTTGTGCACCGACGAGCAGTGACGACGACATGATATAATATTGACGGATATAAATAAAACGTTATGACATTGAAACGCTCGCAACGCGCGCTCTTCGATTGTTTTTTTTTTTCGCTCAAAAAACAGCTCCCCAAAGAGAGTCTGCGAGGCCGCATTGACTAGCGGCGCGTCAATCGGCGTTAATCGTGTCGTCAACCAGGCGACAAAACGCGAGATTCGAGAATAAGTGTGCCTTGCACTGGCGGCGCGCGCACTTAACGTTTCCATTATTAGAAACCGTTTGTGGAACACGAATTCTTAAGTCGGACAGGTCGCCGCGCCGATGCCGGCCGACGGAGTTACGCGCCGGCGATATTTAAATGAAGCGCGCGGAGAAAAGTTATGAATATTTAACGCACGCCGATGCGGCGCCGTTTATTTTGGTGCTCGAAGTTCACAATTATCCGACACGTTCGGCCGGCCAATGTTCCATTGACGATTTCTAGTCGTTAGGCCTCTCGCGGCTCCGCGCGGAATGCGCCGCGTCGCCGCGCGGACCGGAATTTCGTCGGCTTCAAGTGAATACAAATTGGCGTTCCGATTCGAGGCGAATAATGTCACGGCGCGTCATCCTCGCCAGCGCCGATTGTTCTTTATTGCGCTCCGAAAAAAGCGCGGCGAAGAAACGCCTTTGTGCCGTCCGCGTCCACTTTGTGGAAGCGGCGGCTTTAATTAAAATATTTCGCGCCTAATTTGGTCAATATCTCTTTATAAAGAGCCGCGCATAAAATTGAATCGGGCCGAGAGAACGCAAACGCTCGCGCTCGGCTCGGATCTTGGTCGTTCGCAGTTTATTCTAAAATGTCCGAAGAGTTTGCAAACTGCGGCGCAGCTGATTCATTGTGCGGCGCGCGGCGAACATAAAGTGTTTGCGCTATAAAGCGAAATGTCGTCGGCCCCGATGATTGTTTCTTGTTTGTATGCCGAAGCAGTCAAACACACTCGTCAATACAGGGTGCGCCCGTTGTTATGCGCGCCTCGAGAGACAGCATTGGCGATCAACCTTAATAAGCAACCCAAACAAAATTCCTCCATAAATTTCATCACGGCGGCGGCGCTGAGAAATATTCAAATACCCGCGCGCGCGCGCGCAACAATTCGAAAAATTCCGCGCCTTTAATTGAATCACTGCGAACACAAAGTAATTAGGTATGAACATTCTCCTTAGAGCCGACGAATTTCTGCGTCCTTTCCGCCGTCCCGGAGAGACGAGAGAACCATTTGACTCATTGCTTTCGTTCCTAGAGAGACGCCGGCGCTGGCGATGCGAAGAAGCGAGAAGCAATCGTCGCCCGTCGCGCGCCTCGCCGCGATGTTGCGCCACGCAATGCAAAACAACCTTGATGACTATTTGCCGCTTGCATCTGCGTTCGCGCCATTTGTTTCTGCGGCAAATCGAGCGGCGGACATAACGTAACAATGTAATCTGTGCTATAACATTGACTGCGGTCGGAATGGAATTCGAACGAAACGTAGCTGTTGGATCACGTCGCCCGCAATAATGCCCGCCGCGGCTCTTGGGCAATTAGAAAGTCCGATTCATAACAAAACATGAACCATAACGCGTATTGACGGTCGAATTTCGGACGTCATCGAGCAAGCGTAACTGGAACCGGACGCTCGGACTGGTCTTATCATAAAACGCGCAATTCCAGCGCGCCCGTTGTCCGAGGCGTTCGAACGCCTGCGCCGAGATTGTTGGGAAAGTTTTAATTGCAAAGTTCTGATTAGTTTTTGCCCATTCGAGCGGATCAATGCACGGACAGATTGTTCGGACGAAGAGAACCCGCGAGTCGGGGACGCGGCGAGCGCGCGAAGATCGGCTCGCCGATTTTTATTTTACGGAATATTCCTGCTCGGACAAGGTTGGCCGCGATGCGCAAACCAAACACGAAACCGAATGCGCGCGCATCGACGGCGCACGCCTTCCGACCAGAATGTTTAAAAGACTTCGCGCCCGGCGCGGCCGCCGCCGCTTTTACTTTTTTTCATCTCCTGCTCGTTTACATGCGCGCCGATGCAGTTGCGCGCGTTCCTCTCGCGGCGCGAGAAAAGCGGTTTTCTCTTTTCGGCGGGCACAATATGATGGCAAATCGCGAAAGAAATTGGAAGGATTCTAAAATGTCGTTTTGGCTTGCAGATTTGAATTGATCGGAGGACGACGACGAGCGAAATGGAGCAGTGGAATACCGGGGACCTGGTCTGGTTCGATCCGGGCATAGGGCATTGGCTTCCGGGCGAGATCCTCGAGTGTCATAAAAGCGCCAACGTCCTCACCGTCCAGGCCGTAATCAATGCCAAGGTATGTCGATTATATTCACTTCGCAGATTGCAGTCGGCTGCGCGCAGAGATCGCCGCGGCAGCTCTCGGAGTCGCGCGACTTGCTGGTATGTCGATACCTGGGCGCAGTCCTCGGTCTCTTCGCCTTCGCGCAAAAACAAACACGAACGCCGCCGAACCCACCAAGGCATGACACCGCGCAGCGAATCTTCAAATCCAATAACAGGACCGACGTGTCATCCGCGCGCGCGTATTAGCGCGCAGCCGGTCGTAATTGGCGTCGTTCGTCGCCACGTAACGCTAATTCGCCGCGATTTGCAAAATCGTGCTTCCGCCCGCGCGGCGTGCCTCGAGCGCTCGTCGTCGCGCTCAAGCCCACCGGGAGTCGCACCATCTCGGGCCGGCATGCATGACACACGTAATAATTTCCTCGATGCGTTCGCCAAAGCCGCGTACGCACTCGTCCGATTAAGTAATCAGCGGCCACTAAACAGCGCTGCCCGCGCCGCGTCCACGTACGCGGCGATAACGGTGTTTAAAGCGCCGGGAACAGTTGCAAACGTGAACCCATTATTAATAATCAAAGTGAGCCGCGGTGCAGCCGCTCTTCGGTTAAATGTGGCTGCGTGCCGAACGGAAAAATGAAACCTCCTCACGATCCGGGTGGCATACTCCGCGCTAACTGAATTATGGCACCGTCGGCGTGCTCCTCCGAGCCGGTGCGCCGTCCGCGCTGCACACGCGAGCCTAATAATTCTTTTTTTTTTCTTTTTCTCGCAATGCCCGCCCGCCCGACATCGCAGCGCTTGAAACTGTTCATGAATTACGAATGTCATGCACGAACTACATTCGAAAATGTTAATTTTCATTTGCCGTCCGTGCGGAGGCAAGCTCGCACATTAATTATTTATTGCCCCGACAAATCGCTTCTCGGCGTCTTTGGAGAAAAACCGTTGGACGCGCGACCGTTCATTCATGATGCCGTCGCCGGCTCGGACTAATCCTTATATAATGATAAGCCGCACGCCAGTATCTAATTTTAGCGCTTTGTGCCGTCATTGTATTGCTGCAAATTCGACGTGAAATTGCCACGCCGGCAGGGTCTTGCACATTGCGTTGTGCTCTTCTGGCGGCTGTACGCTGCACTCACTTCGGATTATGAGTTTTAACGAATGTAAATGCTGATGAACTCGCAATAAGCAGTTCTCACAATTGTCTTCTCTGAAGTGACCTCAATTTGGTGGTCGTCTACCGCCTGCTGGTATTCTGCTACGAAATAAATTTTGGTTTTTATTATGATTATGCACCCCGAACGCCGCGCTTTCCGGCGGAGTCTTCGCGTCCAATTTAGACGGTCTCTGCGCTTGGTCACCAGCTTTACGCGGAGTTAGAAGCACAGCTCGAATGCCTCGCGAACGTTTAACCGTCGATGGATCAGAGTATCATCAAAAGAAACGGAAATCACAATGCATGTGCGAGACTATTATTCTCCCGAGTGCTTTCTCTCGCGCCCATAAACACTTGGCGTTCGCAGACCACATTTCATTTTCTGAAGAGGCCTTTTCCTTGTTACAGCCTCAGACGTTCGCCCTGACAAATGGAGAAGGCTCCGTACGCCTTCGCCAAGACCTGGGCACCATGGGCGTCGAGGACATGACGCAACTCAACGACCTGCACGAAGCGGCGCTCTTGTGGAATCTCAAATTACGCTACGACCGGAATTGCATATACACGTACGCCGGAAGCATCCTCATCGCCGTCAACCCGTACCGCATGTTCGACGCAAGCTACGGCATCGAGGCGGCGAAGCGCTACAAAAGCAAATTGATCGGATCGCTGCCACCGCACCTCTTCGCGCTGGGCGCGTCCGCCTACGCCGCGCTGCCGACGTCGCAAGTCGTCGTCATCAGCGGGGAAAGCGGCTCCGGCAAGACGGAAAGCACCAAGCTGGTGATGCAATACCTGGCGGCGGTGGCGCCGAGCGCGCCACGCGGCCAGGCCTTGGTCACCGAACAGATTCTGGAGGCCGCGCCGCTGCTGGAGGCATTCGGCAATGCGCGCACCGCACGCAACGACAACAGCTCCAGGTTCGGGAAGTACCTGGAGGTGTACTTCAAGAATGGTGCCATCGTGGGTGCGCGCGTCACCCAATACTTGCTGGAAAAATCGCGCATTGTTACCCAAGCGCCCGGCGAGCGCAATTACCATGTATTCTACGAAATGCTGGGTGGGCTGAGCACAACCGAGAAGCAGAAGTACGGCCTGGTTAGCGCCGACAAGTACTTCTATCTGAATCAAGGCGGCGGAGATTGCAGTCCCGGCCATTCCGGGTCCGGCTCCGACTGGGGCGCGCTGAGTCGTGCCATGCAGGTTTTGGGCATCGGGGAGACCGAGCAGGAAGGCATAATCAAAGTCCTCGCATCTGTGCTGCACTTGGGCAACGTCTACTTCCATCGCCGGCAGTTGAGGCACGGCCAGGAAGGCGTCGAGGTGGGCTCGGATGTGGAAATCAAATGGGCGGCACATCTCTTGCAGATTTCGCCATCCGGATTGCAGCGCGCACTGACGTCGCGGATCACGGAGGCGCGCTCCGAACGCGTGCACAGTCCGCTGAGCATCGATCAAGCGTTGGACGCCCGCGATGCATTCGCCAAAGCCTTGTATTCAGCGCTTTTCAATTGGCTGGTCACGCGGGTTAATTCGATTGTGCAACGCGGCGGCCTCCACGACGCCGCTAGGATTTCCTTGCTGGACATATTCGGCTTCGAGAATCTCTCGGAGAATTCATTCGAGCAGCTGTGCATCAACTATGCGTCCGAATCGCTGCAACTGTACTTCAACAAGCATGTCTTCAAACTGGAACAGCAAGAGTACGCCAAGGAGCGCCTGGAGTGGACGAATTTAACTTGGATGGACAACACTCCTGTTATTCAGCTCCTTGGAAAGAAGCCCGTGGGAATCCTGCATCTGCTAGACGATGAGAGCAACTTCCCGAGAGCTTCAGACTCGTCATTTTTGGAAAAGTGTCACTACAATCACGCCCTGAACGAAAACTACTGTCGGCCGAGAGTGGGTGCGCGGGAATTTGGTGTAAGTGCTTTCTCGATTAAAGATATTCCTCCCTGAAGTGTTCGATTTACGAAATTTTAGATTCGCCACTTCGCTGGCCAAGTCTGGTATCAGGTTGATGGTTTCCTCGACAAGAACCGCGATGTTCTACGTCCCGATGTAGTAGAATTGCTTGCTTCGAGCAAGGAGCATTTAGTTTCGAACATCGGCAAACCTCTCCTTACCCAAGCTCAGACTAGAACTTTGCCGCGTGGAGCAAATGGAAGGTTTGTTACTATGAAACCGAGAACTCCCACAGTTGCTGCAAGGTAAAATAAAGTTTCTGATGTGTCGCGCATTATCCCTACAACGTTTTCTCTCCCTTACAGATTCAGTGACAGTTTGCAACAACTCCTAGAGTCCATGTCAAGGTGCAACCCTTGGTTCATACGCTGTATCAAACCCAACAACGACAAGACCCCGATGCGCTTTGACATGCCAGTCGTTCTAGAGCAGCTGCGATACTCCGGAATGTTGGACACGATTAGAATTCGCCAATCTGGCTATCCCGTTCGCATGAAGTTCCAAGAATTCGTCGATCGTTACAGGTACCTTCTCCCAGGCAAAATTCCACGTGGCGCGCCATTTAGGGACTTGTGCCGTGCCATTTTGGAGAACAGCGCAGCCACTGGAACAGCTGGTCCTGACTATCAACTGGGTGCTACCAGAGTTTTCCTACGCGAGGCCCTCGAAAGACAGCTGGAGATTTCCCGTGGCGAGCAACTAAGAGATGCCGCGCTGGTATTGCAGAAGAATATTAGGGGTTACCTGGCGAGGAAGAAGTTTGTCAATGTACGTAAAAGTGCTGTTACAATTCAGAAACACTGGAAGGGATATAATCAACGTAAAAAGTACAAGACCATTCGTAATGGAGTCATCAAAGCTCAGGCTTTGCATCGAGGCAAATTAGAACGTAAGCGCTTCAAGGCTATGAAGGTGGAATACAAGCGACGCATGGAGATGGAGAAAATGGCCCAGGAACGCGCCAAACAGCGCGAGCAGCGGGAACTCAAGCAACAGCAAGAAATGCAACAACGCGCCAAAGCACACAAAGTCTCGGTCAATCACTTGGAAATTCCCGCCGAGTTGGCATTCATTTTCTCCAAGTTAGACGGGTACAACCCACCGCATACCGAGAGGAATCTAGTAAAAGTCGTTGGAGGCGTTACTGGACAACCTCCAAACATTTCTCTGCCGCCTGGCTTGAACCAGTTTGAGTTCGCAAAGTTTACGTCGGTCTATTTCAAAGGTTCAGACTTTGGAGTCAAAAAGGAGCCGATATCCACCCCGTTCCTATCGAAAGCTGCCGCTAGGGACCAAGATTTCCAGGACGCCGTGGCTTTGTTCAAATTAATTCTGCGTTGGAGTAACGACACCCAGTTGACCGGGGCTCGCGAACGCGCTCTTGCAGATTACATCGTGCACAAAGGTTTAAACTCGCGGGGCCTACGCGACGAGCTCCTCGTACAGCTGGTGAACCAATCGTGGCGCAATGAAAATGCCGATCGCGTTTGGCAATTAATGTCACACTGCTTGAGTTGTTTCCAACCCAGCCTTGCGCTGAGCAAGTATCTATTGCGATATGTCACGGATCACTCGCCGGCTATTTATAAAGAGGGCTTGCAGAGGAAGTTGATGCGCGGCTTGCAGATGACACCACATTCCAGGGCGCTCCCGCCCAGCCTTCTCGAATGGCGCACCAATCGGCAACGATCGAATATGGCATTGCCTCTTACTTTGGCCGATGGCAACGTGGCTACGGTCACGGCCGATTCGTGGACGACATGTGAGGAAGCTGCTAGTATAGCCATCGGTACTCTGGACCTTCCAGGTGATGGATGGAGCATAGTTTTGGATGACGCTGGTGCGGTGACAGATTGTAACGGTTATGATTATGTGTTTGATCTGGTCTCGGAATTGGAACTGTATCCATCCTTCCCGGCCACTCGTTTGCCTTTGTTGAAGACCGGAGTGCGAAGATTTGCTCCGGTTGAGGTGGATCACATGAACACCTTGATGAGGCCTCAGGTACCTCCTCCTGAGCCTCCAGCGCCAAGAAAGATTTCTAGACAATCTAATTCTCCTAGCACAAGTCATCAAAACGCTTCCAGGAAGTCTTCTGCTCAAGATTACGCCGAGCCTCCGCGTCACACCAGCACGCCGGCTAGGAAGTCCTCGCACGAAGCCTTGTCCAGAAGTTCAGCTTTGAACGAAAGGTACTTTGACATCGAGAAAGTGCGTTCGAGGAGCTTGGACAATTTATTGAGCGAACCCGAACCGACGAATCTAAGCGAATTAGGTCTTAGTCAGAGTAGGCTGAACGATCGCTACCATTCGGTCGAACAATTAGCGCCTATTAAACCCGTGCTTGCGAACACGAATTACAAACAAGAAATAGACTTTGAGTACCCAGATATCTCAAGTATTGGTACAAGCAATCGCGGTGGGCCAAGATACATTAAGAGTCAGTACAGTGGGAAGAAAGCCCCGCCCGGTTCGCATTCCAGTCGAGCGCATATCGAAAAATCCGAGTTTGCTGTGCGTAGCTCAGCCATGTCCGACACTAGCGAGGCGCCCAGCTTGGCTAGTCACGTGCGACGTGTTCGCGTGCCTAGTCAGGCATCCGACGTTGATCAATTCCTAGACGAACTATTCAGTCCCGTATTAGATGGGAACCTGGACGAATTGAGTGATGCGCGCTCACTGGCTGCGAGCATCAAGGGCGGCGGCGATAAGTCGCATCCCCAGAGCAGCTCTGCATTAGACAAAGAGGTAGAAACACTCACCATGCAAGGCACATCGGATGGAAACGTCGATGATTACATCAGCGACTTGTTCAGACCCATTTTCGTAAATGACAGCATTCGCACCTTGACCGAGAAGCACAACTTGGTCGAGAGCATCAAGGGCGGAGGCACAGCGCATCAACCCAACGGCACAGGAAACACCAATTTTAACTACAATGCGCCCGTTGTTAGCCCACAGCCGATGTTAATGCCCATGCTGGGTTCGCCACCGGATAGTTTTCATAGTGTGTTCAACGGACAGAATATGTCCTTACCACCCAACGGGGATATTGCTGCCTACCAGCAGAATCTGCAAAGAGCGTTCTTGCAGTCGGCTATGGCACAAAACATTCAGATTCAACAACAATTGCTAGCGCAAAACCAAGCCTTGCAACAACTGTTGACACAGCAGAATCCCGAGGAAGGCGGGGCGCAGACAACCAGGGCGCAGATTCACCAACCTTCCAGTCCGAATAGGAAGTCTAGTTTTAATGGGAGCAGGAAGACCAGCTCTCCGAACGACTATAAATTGAGAAAGTCTAGTATCGAAATTAAAAGCGGCGTTCCTCCACCACCTCCCATGCCACCACCACTGGATAGCACAGATCCCTCCGGAACTCGGCCATTTTTAGACCCATACGGTCGCGCTAAAACAGTACGCATTGGAAAATGGAGATGGCCACCACCAAAAGACGGCACCAACGTCGAGAATGGAGAAGATTTCCTTCAATTTAAAATGCGACAAAATCAACGTAAAGTCACACCCAATCGGGAAACTAATGGGCATTCAGCAAATGAATGGGAAGAAATTGAATTCGAACCAATTGTAAAGGAACCAGAGAAGAAGGTTTCTGCCAAACGCAGTTTTGATATCGGCGCAAATCGTCCGACTCCCGGTAGCGTGGGCAAATTGAAGCTGAGCTCGGAAATGCGACAGCGTTTAGAACAAGTCACGGCCAACCACAGTGTGCGATCAACTAGCAGCAAGGTTGAGAAACCTGCCAGGGTTGTCAACAAATTGGAGGATACCCGTAAGATGATGTTGGAGCAACAGTTGGGTGGGCGCTGGGGAGAGTCTGTCGACGAGTCTAGCGGTCCACCAAGCCCGGTCACACCCTCTCAGGCACGCAAATCACCTGTGCAACAGAACTGGAACAATTGGAAGCCCGGTCCACCACCACCGCCGATTGGCCCTAACTCTTTGCCGCCGGCGCCGAGTGGTCCAGCACCCCCGCCTCCAGTGAGGCCGGTCCTACCACCGCCGCCACACGACATGCGCGATTCCTTCATGGCACAAAGGCAGGATAGGGACACCTTTGGAGTGCATCAGAATAAAGCCGTAATGAGCAACAACTCCAAGAGGAACTCCTTCAGTGCCAACTGGGACATCCAAAGCAACATAACCCAGGACACCCAGGATGACGCCACCAGCTGGGCGAAGGACATGGATAAACACGATGGGCGCATGTCCCGCGACAGCTGGGAAGAAGGAGAAGGCGATATCCGCCGCGTGAGCGCCCTGCTGACCAACCGATGGAACGATGACCAGAAGGCCAAGATGCGCAGTGAGCCAAGCGAAAGGCCCACATTTAGAACGCATCAGTTCAGCAGCAAGGTCGAGAAAGAGCGTGAGAAGAAGCACTCGATTTCAACCATTTCGAACGCGGATAAAAATGACGGAGGTAATTTGAAACGATTATTTTCAATAGTTCCACGTTTTAAATACTAATCGCTTGCTTTTGTTTTGCAGAATGGCCGGAGTTTATGCGGCCAATTAAGACTCCGCCATCATCAAAGTCGCCCACGAACATAAACATCCAAAAAGATGTATCTCTTTCCCCAAAAACCACATCTAGACTTCTCCCCTTGGGGACGTCCGCGTGCATCACTTACAATCGGGTGTCCTGGCACCTTCGCGTGCGGAAGGAGGTCTTTAGTCCGGCAGAACCTTTGGGCCCGCCACCTGCTCTGCACCTCATTTTCTGCCAAATCGCCGCCGACGTCTTCGGCATTACCAGCACGATAAGACTCAGCCAAAGCGAGCGGCGCGCCGGAGTCAGCATGCTCACCGGCTACGGGGTGACCGCGGAAAACATCAACTCGTCCCATCGCGCCAACGTCAAGCGACAAGTCATCGAGTTAGCACGCACGTGGCCATTATATTTCGCTCGATTTTTCTTCGTCTCCGGCGCTGCTCAAGTATGTCACGCCACGCGACAATTCTGCATCGCTTCTGACGCTTCCCGTTCACCCTTTGCAGTTTTCCGACGTGCAAGTGTTCGCCGTGTCGCACTGGGGCGTCCATCTGGCGAAGCTGGACAACGGGGGACTTCAAGTCATTCGCAGCATCTCTTTCAGCGAGATCACGTCCTGCGTTGCCCCGCGCCCCACCACAGTCAACATAGAAACCGCCCAGGGGAGGATCTCCCTGCACGCCACGCGAGCGCAACAACTTTCCGAAATGGTGACCAAGTTCTGCGCCGAAAACAAGAAGGTAAGTGCGAAAATTCACGCCCGTTTGCCCGGCGTTTGGGTTTTAATTAAACGCTAGCGTCGGATTTGCGCGAATACCGCAAGCGAAAACTGTAATTAAAACAACTCGAAAATAGCACGAACGTAAATATCATAATGGATTGAATCTTTTTAATCGTTTTAATTGCACGCGGCCGTGCGTCATGCAAGTTGGGTGCACTAGTCGATCAGGTTAATTGATGTGGTTGAAAATTAGACTTTCAGAATGGCAATAAACCGAGCGCGCCGTAAAAAAACACGGCAATTAAACGTTAAAAAGTATATAAGTATTCTAATTGCTTAATATGCTCTAGTAACTTTTTCGAATCGCCAATACTCGCCGCGCACGGATACAGGCGGTTTTCAAAGCTCGCAGCACGAAAAGAAAAAATGGTCGGCATTAAAATTCATAGACATAACATGTATTAATACGGTTGTGATTGGCTAGAAAAGCGGAAGAGCGAGCACGGAGACTTTATCTTTCTGCGCGAGGTGTTTGTACAGTGCTGATTTCAAGTTTGCCCAACTTCAAATTAAATTTTGTGCGCGGCCGAAGTAAAGAAGTTGCGTGGCAATCCTGTGATAACAATCGAGAAGAAGAACAAAACATAATAAGCTAATTGTCACATAAGAGTTTATTGCCACGTTTATTTAGTCGCGCTAATTTCCAAGCGCGCCTAATTCGCATTCGCTGATACACTCGGAGATCTTTGGTGCGGAGCGCCGCTTGTTTTAGCTGGCGTTTTTGTTCCAAGAACAATAAGGCTTCCCAAACAAGCGAAAAACCGTCATCTAATGTGTAGAAATGACACGGTCGGAGGAGCGCGGTTTTACATGAACACGCCCATGCGTTTAGGCCGCAAATTAAAACGACATTAAAATTAACAAAGGCTAGTGCTCGCCCGCGGCCCGACTTTGGGCCCGCCGCGCAGGCGGTTCCGAGAGGAACGAAGATACGAATTCAAACGTTTTCGGAGCGTTATTAAAGGCGCCCACCGAATGGTAACTGGAAATAATTAATTATGCATTTAATTCGCGTTAATATTTAATTGCTAATGGGCGACGCGCGTGCGAGGGACTGCGGAGCGTGTAGTTCGGAATACATTTAACCCAAATAATTGCTCATTGCTGAAACTAAGTACAGTGGTGTTTCGCGGTGTTCTTTGTCGTGCCGGCTGCACATGAGTTCCATCTTAGCGCACTTGCGCCCGTCGCGCACACGTACGCCATTGTGCAACAGTGGTCAACACTGGGTTAGTGTGACTATTAGAGCTTGATTGAAGCGGCGGTAGTCGCGAAGACCTCCACGCTCATTAACAGTACTCGTCGTTTACGGCCTGCCACCACCACCTGCCGCCGCATCGCGCCTAACGAACGCGAAGAGGCGCAAGGCGCGAGCGCGTCTGCCGAGAAGCATCCGCGTCGGCTGACCGCGACGGACACTCGCCCGCCGCTCGCCTAGTAGTCTCATTTCGCGACGCGCCGCGGGCCGCTTTTCACGTACGCCTGGCACCGCGTGATGCCGCATCATGACGACCGCGACGTACAAGAGTTTCAAAGACTTGTCCATCCGGAAGAACTTCAAGTCGACGTCGCTGGACAGCCTCGCCAACTCGTCCAACCCCTCGGACTGCCCGAGCGACGACAGCCACGACTCCGACTCGGACACCAAGTCCAAGAGCTCCTTCGCCGTCCAGTGCGAGGTGTACGCGGAGAACAACTCGTTCGCAAGCATCCGCTCGTGGACCAAGTCCGACAGCTCTGAGGCCTCCATCGAGTACGACGAGAAGAAGCCCGCGGACAAGCGCATGGAAACGATACCCGAGGAGTGCGCGGAGCCCAAGGTGTCCGTCAAGGAGATCTTGGCGCGATTCGAGAACCTCAAGAAGGGCAAGCGCGACAAGGCGCTGGCGGACGCCGTCGCGAAGGAGTGCGCGCCGCCGGCGCCTCCGCATCCCTCGGAGACGCACCTCTGCGTGCCCAACGGCGTGTTGGACAGCTTCAAGAGTTGCAGTGACGAGTTTACGAACAACAGTGCGAACAGTAAAAAGAGTGTCGCCCCCTTGGCGGGCCCGCACGCGTACGACGACGAGATACCGGACAAATGTGCCGACAAACCCAAGGATAAGGACAAGGACAAGGAGCGCAAGGACAAGGAGCGCAAGGATCTTAACAACAACCACAGCGCCGCACACAGTCATTACCGCAGCGCGTCGCACGCCAGCAAGCAGAGTGATAGTTCCAAATCGTCGGTGGGCTCCCATCAAGGGATGCAGTTGAAGGAGATCGCAAAGGTCCCGGAGGAGCCGGCCGTGCTTAAACCGCAGTGCGTCGAGTTAATCAAAAAAGCCAAAGATAAAGTTTCCAAAGAGTTTAATAGCAGTGTGGATGAGGTAACTGCCGACAATTGTTTGCATCTCGTACTATATATAGACGCATTACTAATCAGCAGCGGAAAAACTGATGCGACCAGTTTTCCTTGGCGTCGTCGTTCGCACTAGCAAAGTAGCCAATTACCGACGTAACGATCAAATACATGACGCGCCAAACATCGGAATTTGTTCAATGTTCGCGATATTATCTTTCTTTGAAGCGGCTTTACAGCTACCGCATGAAAGCACAGTTATTTCAGAGTATTTGAGCTAGAAATCAATTTGTTTCCTGCTTTTCCGCCTCATGCATGCCTAATAATTGAGCACGTCACTGCTGATTGCGAACGGTAATGAAAACAAGAGTTAATGACACGCAGAAGAAAGATAATTCGATCATTTTAACAGTTTCTGCTCAAATCTTCGACGCAACCGAAAAACTGCGCATGCTAATCCAACGCGGTCCGTTACAATTAACATGAAATTTATGAATAAAATATTCAGGAAACTTGCCTAAGCAAATTACAGGCATGAAATCATTAGAGCATCGATTAATATGCGCTGCAGCACACCGGGTGTGCGCGAATGCTCGCTGCTCTGCGATTAATTCGCGCCGCCGCTGCCGACGCGAATCGACGAAAATATGTTCGCATTACTGACGCGAAAAGAACTCGCAATCCGCAGCAACCAAGTCGGCATTCTGCGAAACGCGCAATCGTCTAATTGCATTTAATTTACAGTAAAATCGGCGATGTATAAATGAACGAGCGATTAACATTTTTCCGTTTCATGCCGACGTGCGCGTACGCATTCGCCGATGTGCCGCGATGCGTCTGCAATGCGCATTCTTCGAGTCAATAACCGTATGTCGCTGAAGACGTTCACGCAAATGCGCATAGATTGTTGCTGCGCGTTGCATATTATCTGTACGACAGAACAAAAACTGCCGCTCGCAAAAAGAACGTTTATTGATTTAAAGAGCTGCGCGTTTCTTATTTCTTAATGGGGTGTCATTGCACTTCGAATGCACTTTCTCCGCGAAAATTCGCGAGATCAATGTTTAGTCGTAGAACTCGTCAATCGAGAATTGATCGATCGACGCTCGCAAATGGGGCGAAAGCATCAGAAATGAAACTCGTTCTTTGCTTGCAGATGCAAAACAAGTCCCCGGTGCCGAACAGGATGCCGGCGGCGGCCGTCAACACCAGCCCGGAGCGCGCGGAGACCAGCGCCACGGTGGTCTCCCAGCAGGAGTCCTCCAGGATGGTGGCGCGCGGCACCGGAGCGCAATCGCCTTCCAGCCCGCCGCCCCCGAGCGGCAAGTATTCGCTGATGCAGTTCGCGATGCAGAACTTCCGCCAAACGTCCGAGTAAGTAATCCCAGCATGGCCGCCAACGTTTCGCAATCCTATGCGATTTGCGTTGCGCGCGGAAGGAGTTGCGGTAGTCGGTGATCTTATATGTAAAATCGGCGATGCATCGAGCCGGCTCAGACCCATAAATAATGCATCGGGCGCGCGGCGGCGCGGATGGATGGTCGAGCGAGGTCGACGCGCGCGCGCATTCCTCTTGCAATGCATTATTGTTGGAAAATTAGAAAGCATGATTTTCTGTCAGCTATGTCAGTTTCTACGTCTGCATTTAGCGAACGCGCTTTATCTGGTTCTCGCTTCGTGCGCACCGGTTGTTCTGGCTGATGTTGGAGCATTTCGACATCTCGCTCGCAGGCGATTTATGGCAACGAGACACGTCCTGCCGGCTGCAGATGCGGCGCCGATGTGGCAATCGAGAGTTTATCACGTTCGGGAAAGGACCAATCGTGTTTGCCGACTATCGGCTTACGATTAGTAAAAACTGGAAGAAAGTGATTTTCGCGCGAACGTTCAAACTTTCTGCGTCGTTTTTAAGCGGCAAGCCTTAAAAAAGTCGATTTTCGATTGCAAACTAGTGTAATTGAATTTCTCACACGTGCACGCACGTCTTTTTCGCAAGCTGCATTTTCTCAACGAGAGTCGCTTCGAGTTAATAAATTTTTTCGCAAGCGTTTTGCGTCGGCCTAGCGTTGCAACATCTGTTGCATTGTGGATCCGAGCATGGAAGGTCGTTTTGAAATATCGCGCATTTTCAAACGATTTACGCTTTACTCGCGACGACCATCAATGGACGTTTCCTGTTACGCACGCTTATATCATTCATCTCGGCGCCGCAATTCGCTGCTTTGATTATAACTTGCGCGAAACGGCCACCGCGCAAGAACAGACGCTTCGAGCGTCGACGTCGACGATGCGCCTGTCATTATCGTTTTCGGTCGAAGGCGAAGAACCAAGAACAGAACACGCTTCGCCATGTTTCCAGCGAGCATCCAACGGATTAAAAACGCTCGGAAACTTTCTTCGCGGCGCGTCGTTAAATGCGCCTCCATTGTGCTGGCCTAACGTGGACTCGTTGCCAAAATTTAGTCATAACTCGACCAGTAGAAATCAAGCAATTTGACTTGCCGCCTCAGTGAAATTTAAACACCGCTCGGCACACACGCGCCTCGGATCGTCTGCCTCCTTCGACGCGTCCACGAAGCGCGAATGCGAAGAAAAGAAAAAGTGTTATATGCGCACTCGTGTGTGTTTGTTACGGCAAAAACAATAGTTCCATGTTCCCATACGGTTGGGAATAAAATAATAATACCACGCGCGGATTCTCTTCGGCTTTACGTTATTTGGCGCGCTCGTAACTGAGCAATTGTTCGTTTGATTCTAAAATCGCTCCAGTTCTTCGTTTGCCATCGTCGAGAATGCAACGACAGCTAAATGATTTACTTACACGACGATTACGTGCGCAAGTTTCAGTCGGGCTTCACAAGTTCCGAACCAAAATGCTTCGATCTGTACCAGAGAAGGTTCATATTGCGAAACAGTGACTTAGGGATTGCTCATTTTAGTTGTGCGAGTGTCTAATCGTTTGTTCCTCCTAGGTTGGAGCTGCTGAAGATGGACTCCTCCTTGAAGTCGAAGGAGAAGCGCAAGGAATGGACTTGGAAGCAACAAACCGACTTAGTCAAGTGGCAGCCCAATCCGATCGATGGTCCCCTATTGAAATTCGAAGAGACCGATTTGGGTCCCTTGGCCGTGGAGTGTTTTGAGTGCATTCTGCGATACTGTGGAGACCTACCATTAACGCCCGAGATGTCGGAAGTCAAATGTGTCTACACAGTTTTAATGGTAAGTCATTTGTGGCGGCTTTTTTTCGAAAGATGTAAGTGTGTTAATTGTGCTCGGACTCGTTGCAGCATTGTCATAAGCACTTCCAGCTTCGAGACGAAGTCTACTGTCAACTCATGAAGCAAACCACAAGCAACAAGTCAGACTCCCCAGAGTCCTGCCAACGCGCATGGCGATTGCTGTCGATCATCGCCGCGTATTTCGCATGCTCCGATACGCTGGGACCATTCCTAATCGAGCATCTGAGCGGTGCGGCAAACGATCGCCGAAGGATATGTCACGGCACGGCCGCCGTGTGCCTGACCAACTTGCGCAAGACCCAGAGATGCGGAGGACGCAAAAACGTGCCTTCCGTGGAGGAAGTCACGGCAGTCAGCGCCGGACGAAGCGCACGTCGACAGATCTACCGGCTACCAGGCGGGGCCGAGCGAGTAGTCAACACCAGATGCAGCACGGTCGTGGCCGACGTCATCGGCGAACTGTGCGGCCTCATCGAGGTGACCAGCGAGGCCGAGCAGCAGGAGTTCAGCCTCTACTGCATCGTCCAAGGCGACGCCTTCACGATGCCCCTCGCCGCCGACGAGTACATCTTAGACGTGACCACCGAACTGCACAAAGCCGCCCAGCCCTTCTACTTGATCTTCTGCCGATCCGTGTGGTACCACAGTCTGAAGCACGACGCTAGTCCCCTGTACACAGAAGTGCTGTTCAATCAAGTCGCTCCCGATTATCTCGAAGGCCTCTTGCTGCGTCTGGCCAACCCCAACCTTCCTCCCAGCATCATCCGCGACATGTCCCTGATAGCCTCTCTGCTGCACCGCGCCGCCGACCTCAACCACTCCCCGACGCTCAAAGAAGTGAAATTCCTGCTGCCCAAGCCGGTCCTCGGCCTGCGCGAACCGCGCCCGCCGCAGTGGCTCGCCCTGGTGCAAACCAGCTGGAGCCAGGCGGCGAACCTGCCCGTGTCGCGCGCCAAGCATAGAGTCCTCCAAGTCCTGAGCAACTGGCAGCTCTTCGGCTCGTCGTTCTTCGCGGTCAAGCGCGTGCTGGGCGGCGACATCGACAACTGGCAGGAGCACATCCTAGCTTTAAACCGCAACGGCGTCCACTTCCTGGACATGACCACGCACGAGACCATCCACCACTGGCCCTTCGCCGAGGTGATCTCCACCAGGAAGGTGCGCTCCGAGGACGGCGCGCTGTTCCTGGACATGAAGTGCGGCAATCTGCTGCAGCAGCGCGTCACGCGGCTGCAGACCGAGCAGGCGCACGAGATATCCAGATTAGTCAGGCAATACATCACGTTAGAGCAGGCGAATAGTCCGCGAAGTCCCAAATGATACAAGTAAAAATACTCATATTCATATCCGGCGTAAGCGAGTGTATATATCTTCTCTATCTATATCGTTGCATCGTATTACTTTTATGTTATATTCTTATTATTTACGCGAGAGGCGGGGCGGAGCAAAATTACGTTTTACTGTGAAAGATTTCGAACAGATACCCGCGCGCATAGTTACATAGTGGGCTTAGTTGTCGTGTAATGTTAAGCATTTAATATTCTATTATATGAAATTGTGGTGTTTGTAATCTTCATTTATTTTCTGAACGACGTTTAATAAAACACTTTTTGGGTAATCGTGCTTTTCACCTCTCCTATCCCCAGCACTCAAACCAAGTTTTACTTCACTATTATCAAACAATAGTCATTTTTGTAACGATCTTGAGGCTTCCCGACGGTTTCTGTTGCATTGCCACATTTATTCAGCTTTTTTTTTTTTGGAAACAATTACATAACCAATACAATAACTTGAAAAAAGTACACAATTTCATTTGTAACAGCTCAAAAACATGTTAAATATTGATCTGTATAACTGTTCTCGGCTGCGTTTTGGTAAACACGGTGTAAGAACCTTTTTAATATCAAATCTGTATTATTTAAGTCGAGGCTCCGCGACCTGCCACATATCATCGATGCAAACTCAAACATTTCTCAATGCGATCGCAATAAATAATCGATAATTAGTAATAAATGGAACCTACGGACAGAGGATCTCTTCCTTGTCGTTGTGCCTCTGCTCTTTCCGTTCTTTCAGCGCGCTGCGATATTGCTCACACGTTTTGTCCACATCTTTATAGAAGGAAACACTCTTTCGTTTCACTTTGATCACGCTCTTCTTTTCCATCTCGGAATCCGTATCGTCACTCACTTGCTCGCGTTTTACGGCCACATCATTAACAACTTCGTTAGCTTTCGGTTCCGAGTCGGTGCAAATGCTCCGGCTCTTCTTTCGCTTGCGCTCCTTGGGGCAGTCCTTGTAATATTCGTTTAGCTGCTGCCACCGATGCTCCCAGAGGCGCTTCTGTCGCTCGGCAATGTCGGCATGCTTGGCGACGAATTCGGCGTCCTCTGGCAGGAGCAGCTCCCAGCCCTTGTTGTGTCTCAATCGCGCGACGCCCATGAAGATCTCTTTTACTTCTTCGGTGGGCAAGCGGATCGTTTGACTGACTTTGCGACGCTCCACGTAATCGTGCTTTGTGAACTGATACAGCTAGAAGTGATATTATTTATGTTAACGTAATGTTTCGCTCACAAATTCCTTGCATCAGCAAATATCAACTTACTACATAATCGCGCGCCTTGCACATTTGCTCGGAAGCAACGCCGCTGATGGCCGAGAACGTATTTTGCGGATACAAAATCTCCGATTTGCCGACCCAATTGCCGCGCACGAGGACCGCGACTTGCGGCAGGCTTTTGATCACGGCCTCCTGCGTCACGCCCTTTCCAGACGCCAGCAACAGCATGAGCTGTTGGAACTGGATCATTTTAGCTTAAAAACAAGGGCGCAATTAGCTCCGGACGAATTCCACGCGTTCGGTCGTACTCACTGTCTTTCAACAACAACTTGCACTGCTCTTGAACAGGCAAGGCCCTGAGGGCATGCAGGGATACCACATGTGAAGGCAATGAAGGTGTGATAACAGCTTGTTCTAAATCTTCTGGTACTAATAGCTTAACATAATCTGCTTTAGCTATGGAGGAACCTTGAACGGTCTCCTCCATGTTCTCACAATACAACTTGTGAATTAGATGAGAGTGCTCCCCCTTCTTGTGTGAATTCCATGTGCACTCGATCCACTTCTCTGCATTGATCCTCTCCCTGAGTTGCTTGTAGGTCAAGTCCTTTGCCTTCTTATCAATGTCATTCCTGGCAAACTGCACGGTGACTGCCTTCGCATTGGAGCTGGGCTCAGGTGGCTCATCCTCATCCACATCCACCTTCTTCTTCTGCTTCATGCAGAGGTCAATGAAATTCAGGGAGGGCCTCAGCTGGACAAATCCCTCCAGAGGTGTGAGATGAAAGTCCTGCCCATTGTACAACCCAATGGCATACTGTGAGGTGTCACTGACCACCTTTGAAGACTCGTACGTTACCTTGTCAAAGACATTGTCACTGAAGGCACGCTCCTTTTTCTTGTCTTTGGAGTCTTTCTCAGCAGCGTTAATGAGCTGGGCCAAGTCCTCGGCCCGAATCAAATCAAAGTTATTTGATTGTGCATTAATGTGCATCTCCAGCTTGACCTCCTTGTTGACAGGCCGGACGAACGCCTTGTGAATTCGCATGTTCGCGCTGCATTTCGGCTGAATGGGATATTGAAAGATGTAGAGCTGCTTGGACATTCGCTTTGAGAGGTAAATGGGGATCTGGAAAAGTTTCGCATGAAAACATGTGCTTTTAACCTCAAAACGCGATCTGTTACTTCTTCGATTATCGGGTCGTCATCATCGCGCCGGCCGTTGTTCACGTTTGCCATTGCTTTCCACCGAAAGGCGTGCACAATTTACGATTGCCTCTTAATTTGCCGTCCTTGCGCCTATGTGGCCATGGGAATGCGAACATCACTTCGAAACACTGATCGACTTCAAAACCAAGTTGACACTGACTCGCATCACTCGCCCGACACCATTCACCAACAACTCCGCATTCCGCGAGTCGCGCGTGTGGTTGGTAGCCTAGCACTCCGGCGAAGTTATCAAACCGGACTGTTAGTCCGAGATTCCACGGACATTAGGCTAATACTTATTACAAAATTTGAATATTTTTCTAGGCGTACCGTGAGATAGTTATCATTGGGGTCCACGCACAGAATTAGGGGAAGCGAAACGCTAGAAAGAATATTTCTCCAAGATTAAGATTTTCATCTCCCGGAAAAAAATATTTTCACACTCTTTTCACGAAGTGGAATGACCCACCTCGGCCCAACCATCCCAAATAGGGGGAAATGCAAATTTTCACAAACAGAGATCATAGCGTTCAATTCCACGCTACTTTTCTATACAACCAACCACATTAACCACTTCAACGCGCAATAAGGGACTGCAAGTACGT
>JARRAA010013368.1:0-16042 GCA_030557295.1 Ecitodaemon sp. MM-2014 | reverse complement strand
AGATGGCGTAACATACCAAAGAACTCATGGTTATGTGAGAAAAAGCGATTTGGCACCAGTTTGCGGAGAAACTATTGGTCGGATCAAAGAAATGTTTTAGCAAAAGTTGTGGATAATTTATTTTGCTTTAATTTAGTGTACAGACCTTGAAATTCGGTTGGGCGGTTTGAAAGTTATGAGGTGTTATCCAGGCGAAAGAAAATGTTTGGTGAGGCAAGTTAAATTTTCAAATGTTCATAACTATTACGATTTCCGACCGATTTTAATGAACTTGACTTGAAATTACTCCGAACGCGCTAGTCTTTAATACAGTTCTGAGTTTTAGTTATTAAACTTTATTGGTTTTATATAAATCACCCTCAAACTACATGTTTTACTTTGAAAAATTACTAAGGTCGATTTTATCGCCCTGTAACGTGTAAACGATGTGCCCTACCACAAAACTGTATTATAAACAAATCATAGACAATTTAATGCCCTTTAATTTGACGTATCACAGTTAAATATTCGATGGTTAGTTCCGGAGATAATCGCAAAAACTCAGAACGTAGCACAAGAAATAAAAACATCTTATAACACAGCTAGAATTTATCGCCCCGTAGCGTGTAAACAATGAGTTCTACCACAAAATTGTATTATAAACAAATTAAAGCCAATTTAATACCGTTTAATTTGACGTATCATAATTAAACATTCGACGATTAGTTCCGGAGATAATCGCAAAAACTCAGGACGTTCCACAAGAAATAAAAACATCTTATAACACAGCTAGATTTTATCGCCCCCTAGCGTGTAAACAATGAGTTCTACCACAAAATTGTATTATAAACAAATTAAAGCCAATTTAATGCCCTTTAATTTGACATATCACAGTTAAACATTCGACGATTAGTTTCGGAGATAATCGCAAAAACTCGGCACATGTCACAAGAAGTAAAAAACAACCTAACCTAAAAGAAGGCGAAGAAATCTAAAATACGGATGACTCATGCGGCAGTTTCAATGAAAACCCTAACCGCCTCTCCCGTTAAGGACGCGCTCGCACTCGACCGGTCGTATTCGTGCCGGGCTTATTATTTACCGCCGGATTATTCAAGATCACGTTCAGCGGATCGTTAACACCGACCGTGCCTTGTTGCCCTGTCGGCGTCGCGCCCGCCATGTTTTCCCGCGTCACGTCTAACGCCCGCAATCGCGGCGGGCGCGCGATAAACTTATCACGCGTCCCGATTAACTAAATTTCAATAAGAGCACGCCGAGGCGCGCGCCTTGTAAACAAAACGCGTGCGCGAGTGTGCGAATTAATTGAACCGGACGGGTTATTAATAGCCTGATAAATGACCGCCGTCCGTCTTAGCAATTCGCTCGATCGCATTGTTTTCATTCGGATTTATCGTTTTCTAATGGAGCGCGTTCAAGATGGCGGCGCGGAGCGTAAGGTGGGCTGCCTACGACCGATGGATCCGGTGTCAAGTGCATGTTTTCATTCCTCCGGAGACTGGAATCTAGGTAGAGGTGACCATTAAGATTGCCAGAGAATGGTCACCGGTAAGGAGCGCGTGCGAGTTTACGCGTTCGTGAGGTTAGAGTAAACAGTGAGCTTAAAATGGCCGCCGAGTAAGCGCAATTTGAGAAACTTTACATGTTACTTTCTTAGTCGACATAAAACGCTCTCTGGTGGCCAAACGGTAGATTTGATCGAAAAAAGTTTCAAGTAATAGTTGTAGGGAATCTATTTGGCTTTAATTTGGTGTATCAATATTGTAATTACGTTGAGAACTAAAGGAGTTATGAGTAATTAAGTGAAAATAATTTTTTTGAAGTTTTTGAATTTGATTGCCAACTAAGCGCCATCTGGCGGCCAAACAGTAGATTTTATCGAAAAAAGTTTCCAGGAATAGTTGTGGGTAATCTATCTGGCTTTAATTTGGTGCATCAATATTTTAATTACGTTGAGAATTAAAGGAGTTATGAGTAATTAAGCGAAAAAAAGTTTTTCTGCTTGAGTGCCAACAAAACGCCATCTTGAATCCGATCATAACTTCAAAATCTGACGTCATTTCTAAACGAAACTTCTTCAACCTTAAGTAAATCCCACAAGGAGACTTAAAACCAGTGATTGAGCATCGCGGTAAATGTTTAATCATTGTTTTCGCTCTTTAAGTGCCCGTATCGATCGATAACGATGCGTAGGTTGGGTAAATGTTAGGTTAGAATGAGGTTAGGTTACATGTAACATCTGGTCGGTGCTGGTGCAATGCAAAGGCACTATTTTCAAGCGTCCAGGTTGAATTTCGACGTGTCCTATGGCAGAGAACATTTAGAACTGGTGATTTCTCGTATTTGTGTTTGCATTGCCTTGAGTTACTTTTTACTAGCGCGATGCTAATGCGAAAAACAAATAACGAATCTGTGCAAACGAGCAAATGAATACATTACACGCGATGTCAGTTACGATGTGTGCATTAACGTTTGCATTCCAAGAATGCCTTGCCTTAAGATAAGTGCGTTTTTGAATCAGAAAACGTGATTTATTAAGATGTTTACCTTCAGTGTTAAGCACGCCCTCTAGAGACTAAACGGTGCATCGCACAGGAAAATGTTTCGAGTAAAGTTTGTAGAGAATATATTTAGCTTTAATTTGGTATATATATGTTTCACATTGGCCAGGAAATAAGCCAAATAGGAGTAAATATGTACTAAGTTTTTATATGTCGAGGTTGTGATTTTGGGTGTTATAAAACGCCCCCTGGAGACAAAAGGGTCGACTTTATTCAAAAATGTTTATAGTAAAATTTGTTAGAAATTTATCTAGCTTTGATCTGGTATATAAATAAAGGAACTGGTTCTAGAATTGTAGGAGTGATGATTAATTAAGTCGAGTAAAGCAGATTTGCGAGCGAAGTGACTTTAAAATTCTGATATTTAACGCCCTCCGGAGACTAAACGGTAGACTTAATCGAAAAATGTTTCAAGCAAAACTTGTGGGGAGTTTAGTTAGCTTTAGTTTGATATATAGATATTAAAAATTGCTTCATAATTAAAAAAGTTATGAGCAATTAAGTACCGAGAAACAAACTTCCAAACCTTCCACCTACTTAACGTTTTGGTTTACATAATTGCTCATAACTTACGCATTTATGGACCGATTTTAATTAACTTTATCTCATTTCATTCAGCATTAACCAAGCTTTAATTCGGAGTACCTAGAATTTACGTCAGGGTAGGATTTGAGTAAAATAATCGATGTCAAAGTAAAAATTCCTCGAAATGTTTCAACTTTCTCAAGGTCAGCGAAGAAATCGAAAGTGAAAAACGCGACCAAACAAAAATAAAAGTGCTCGTTCATTAGGACGGCGCGTAATTTATGCTCGCACGGCGCGCGTACAAAAATAAGAAGTCATTAAAATCACCGCGAGACCATGAATAATGCAGGACGCGCGACGAGGAAGAAGCGACGAAGACGACGACCACGAGAAGCGTGATTGTCGCCCGGCGCGTCGCTGCCCATTACCGGCCGACCGCCTACGCCCACGCAATGTCATAACTCCACGACTTTGAGGATCTTGTTTTGCTCTTCGCCCCATGCACGTTACACCGATTCGTGTTCTTCCAGTTGATTTACTTTACGTGCCCGCACAATGAAAACACAAGCGTCCGCACGAAAAGCGAAGGATTCTTTAAAAAGAACCAGAGGATGGCGTGATTTATGAGGAATTGTCCCGCGGTCCCATAGAAAAGTCTTGTAGTTATTAAACATTTAAATGCGGGGGATTTTTTTACAATTTTCAGGTTTGTCGCCATCTGGCGACTAATCCGTGCCGTGCATCGAAAAATTGTTCCAACGAAAGTTGTAAGGAATTTAAGCAGCTTTCGTTTGATGTATGAGCGGTTTATTTTGGTCGCGAACTGTAGAAGCTATGAGTAATTAAGTAAACGGTGTGGTTTGACTAACCGCGATTGTCGAAAATGTTTTGGCCGCTTTAATCGCGAATAACTTGCATAATTACCGTCCGATTTTAACGAATTGAATTTTGTTTTATTAGGAATTAGTTGGTCGTTGATATGTTACTTTAATTTTATATCGCGATTAATCACTTTACGCGTAATTCATCTACAAAATACATATTATAATTTTAAAAATATAAAAGTGAATTAACTGTCCCCTAGCGTTGGAACTATTAAAGATATCAAAACTTTGTAGTATAATAAAGTTTTGGCAATTTAAATGAGCTTTAATTCGATGTATACGAATTTACTCTCCGCTAATTAGTTCCCGGGATAGAAGGAAAATAGTAAAAACATAAATTTAGTACTAAGAAAATTATAAACTGCCCTCTAGCGTTAAAGCTATTAGAGTTATCAAAATATTGCATTATAACAAAGATTTGGGAAATTGAACAAGCTTTAATTTGATGTATACGAATCCACTTTCCGCTAATTAGTTCCCGAGATAAATGGAAATTCGTAGAAACATATATGTAGTACAAGAAAATCATATACACTGCCCTCTAGCGTTAAAACTATAAGAGTTATCGAAATATTGCACTATAGCAAAGACTTGGGAAATTAAACAAGCTTTAATTTGATGTATACGAATCTACTTTCCGCTAATTAGTTCCCGAGATAAATGGAAATTTATAGAAACATCAAGGTAGTACAAAAAAAAATCATCTAAACTGCCCTCTAGCGTCAAAACTATTAAAGATATCAAAATATTGTACAATAATAAAATTTTAGAAAATTGAATAAGCTTTAATTTGATGTATGTGAATTAAAGTTTCGCTAATTAGTTTCCGAGATAATTGTGAAAACAAATGTCTCCAACTTCGGCGGGGACGATTTCGTCGCAAGACGGGGAAATCTCGTCGCAGCCTCGGAGAAACACGCGTCGAAGGCGAAAAGCCAATAAAACTTTTCAACAGGTAAGTGCGCCTTTCATTGACTCGTAAAACTTCCCCCCGCGCGCGCGCCCGCAGCTTCATTTCTAATCGCATTATTACTTCTCGCCCGCCCGCGCTCCCTCGGCGGGCACTAAAACCTCTCTCGCGGCGAGGAATTAGAACTTTTCGACTTTTTTCATTTCCTGCTAGCCGCAAGCCCGCACCTACGACCTCGCCGGCGTCGCGCCGTCGGATGCGCATTTTATTGCCGCGCGCAACACAAAAGGCGTCGATCGCGTCCGTCGAAACGCCGAAACATAAAACAGTTTTGCGACACGTCCGGCGCTGTCGGCATTTAAATATGGGCCTATTTAAAACCGCCGATTGTCTCATCATCCCGCGGGATCACGCTTATTAATAGCGCGCGAGAAAAACGCCGCGGCGGCGGCGCGCGCTCCTCGTGAATGACTCATCTCGCGCTCGACGAAACGACCCAATAAAACGTTTCGCTCGACGCGCTCAAGCGCGCGCCGCCGCCGAGAATGGATGCCGCGCTAACGTATACACACTTCGGCGTTTGTGTATTTTACGCTAACGCCACTCGAACTCGGAAAAGAGATGTTAAATTCGGCGAGTCGTGCGAGAATTTCGAATTTCTCGTTAAACGTCGTCAAGCTTCGTTACGTCAATAAATCTCGCCGCCGATTGGTCGGAAATGCACGTGCCAGTGGCTCCCCCTTTCTCAAATTCCCCCCTCGTCATGTCATCCCGAGCAATCTTGACCTTGGGCGCGAAACAAGCGACGAGCGCAGAACGTTCTAGACGTTCTAGATCCAGTGTCTGGAAGGTGCAAGATTTAGCTCCGCAAGAAGCGCCGAAAATCGCAATTTCCAGAATTCATCGCGAAACATATAGTGCGGAGTTCGGAGTGAAAAATTCAGCGGCGAGCGCCGATTGAAACGTGCGGTTAATGATTCACGCGCGGCGCACGACAATTGTTGCGGATTCAATGGCATAAATCAACATTGGGCCGCGCGCGGGGCCGTGAAAACGTCATTTTCGTGAACCGCGCGATCGTTGAGCGAACGCTGGATGTTTCGGCCACCAACTCCGAACGACTACGGGGCGAATCGCCGAGCAGCCTCATACCTGGAACAGAAACGAACCTCGAATTAGACATCGAGTAAGATCAACTAACCTACGAGAAAACAAACGATACATCGCTCTTGGTTGCAGATAAACGAGCCTAGATGGCGCTATGCGGCCGGCGAAGTTCGGCGAGAATGTTTCTCCATTTCGGCGAAAAGTTGGCGCGCGAGGATCGCGAGACGAGCGCCCGGGAGAACACTATATGCACGCGGGCCAAAGTATTTTTCAATAACTTCGGCTGCGCCGGGGAGGGCCTCGAGTTTTGACGCGGGCGATATTAAATCGCATTTAAATTTATACAATATGCGCGCGCGCCGAGCTTTGCGGCGGGCTTGCGCGAATCGCCATCGAGACGCATCAATTTCCGGCGGCGAAGAATCGGCCGAATTTATTCATAACCGCGCAGAAACGCAGCTCGCCGTCTCGGCCGACAGATGTCGCCCGCGTCGACAACAATCAACATGGCGCGCCCGAAGAACTGCGAAATTCATTCGCGCCGGAATACATAATCGCGCATGAAATTAAAATAAACGTTGTTCGTCCACGAAGGCGTCGCGCAAAAATGTCGCCGCTCGCGAAAAACCGCGCGCCGGTTCGCGCTAATTAAAATGTTTTCGGTCCGCGCATCTTCCTCCGGTTGCTGCATAGAGTTTCTTAATTAATTAGCGCAATTACCGGCGGATCGAACATGATATCGCCGTATAATTATGCAAATTAGCCGGCAACTTTTGCGCGCCTCGAATTCGATCTCGGGCGGACGCAATGAACGGCGAAACGATTTCGACCGGACCGCGGCCGACGCGAATACGCCCTCGATGCTCTTTTATCGACGCGCGCAGCGCCGTACTAACGCGTTAAAAACGCATCCGAGGCGCAGCGCGCTCGAGGCTCGGAGTTTCGAGCTTATGATTTATGATGTCGCCCGATGCTAATGTTTGTAGCGACGTTTCCAGAGGTGAATGACTTTCTCGAAAGTTTTTTTAAAACTTTTTTATTTTTTTTAGGGAGTTTCCGTCGCAGCCGACAGATGGCGCAATTGTAACCGGCACCCGATAGATGTCGCCATTGTGACTGGCGCCCGATAGATGTCGCCGGTACAGAAACGCAGCGATTTCATTGCGGATCGACCGATTGCGCAACGTTTGTGTTTGCGGCGTCTCGCGTCGAAACTTCGACGGTCGCGGCTGTAACGCGATGTGCCGCCTCGACTTTTTGCCGTTTCTGCAATTAAGCGATCGGATTTCGTTCGAATGGAAAACGGACGCGCGCCGTCGCCGCACGGCTGCGCGCGGCGTTCGGAAACTCGCGCGGACTCGCAATGAAAATCACGCGCGCGCGAATCTCGTCGCGGCGTTCATTTAATATTATTAATAATCGTCGCGGCGCGCGCGCGCGTGGGCGAGCGGTGGGCGACCAAAAGCGCCTTCGCTCGCGGTAATTAACGGCTCGACGTGCGGCGGCATTTGGAAAATTGTTCATTCCGAGCCGCTGCTCACTCGCGGCGCGCATCCCGAGCGAAGCGAAATGCCAAGAGGCGTCGCGTTGCGCAACAGTTATTGACGGCACGAGGGCGCAAATGTTATTGACGATACAAGTGCGCAAAGTAATGCAATCCAATTTAGTGCGTCGATTAATTGCGCGCCGTGAAACAAGGACAATCGTGTTACCTGTTGATTCGGCTTCTTCGAGTCGCGGCCGATTGCCACCTAGCCGATCGCGATATCGAACCGGGCGCCGAAAAGTAAATTTAGAAGTCCACATCGACCGGAATGTCGCAACGTTGCGCGACCGGCGGGCGGCTAAATCGGGCGAGTCGCAATCGCATCGCTGCAATGTTTATATTAACTAATTTTAACCGGATCGAATCTATTTGTTAGCTCGCAAGAGATAACCGAAGAGATCGAAGAGTCGATTTTCTTTTTGTTGTGTGTCGATGAGTCAGGCTTCGAATTCACATTCGATTGAGAGCAATCATATTGATTATCGCGATTAATGTCAATTTATAAAACTAACGAAAAGCTTAAGAGTTCTGACTGCGACTGCGACCGCAGCGCGCTCCGACGCTGTTTATCCTCGCAAGTCGCAAGCTAAGTGCTTCGAATGGCCGCCGCTTAATATATCTAATGAGGTTTATTGAAATTATGAGCGCGCGGTCGGTTGGGCGCGATCGAAATGCTGCCGCGCCAGCGGAATAAGCGGGCATTGTTACCGAGTCGCGTACGAATGCATTAAGTGGCAATTATTATGCTTACAGTGTAGCAAACATTAGCATTTTACGGGTTTTATCAGCGTCGATGTAGATGGCGTTCTAGGTCAATAGATGGCGTCCAATGAGTGGCTTCAAATGTAAAAAACTTGTTGCAGATGGCGCACATTTGCTGAGTCATCGTTATCTTTAAGAATAACCTCAAAAATCTAGATACAGATGGCGCTGCAGGAGCATAGATGGCGTAGAGCGTTAGTCGATGACATAGACCAATAGATGGCGTCCAACGAGTGAAGATTTTTTGGCTTCAAACGTAAAAAACTTGTTGCAGATGGCGAACATTTGCTCAGTCATCGTTATCTTTAAGAATAACCTCAAAATTCTAGATACAGATGGCGCTGCAGGAGCATAGATGGCGTAGAGCGTTAGTCGATGACATAGACCAATAGATGGCGTCCAATGAGTGAAGATTTTTTGGCTTCAAACGTAAAAAACTTGTTGCAGATGGTGTAGTAGTACAACAGATGGCGAACATTTGTTCAGTCATCGTTATCTTTAAGAATAACCTCAAAATTCTAGATATAGATGGCGCTGCAGGAGCATAGATGGCGTAGTGCGTTAGTTGATGACATCATAGACCAATAGATGGCGTCGTGGCCACAAATTTAAAATGCTTTCAATGAAAAACGGACATCAGACGTTAAATCGAAATTTATGACAGCGCTAGAGGTTAACAGATGGCGCCGACCAATCGATTTGAACCCTAAAACGTTGTAAACGCGCCGTCGCCAAAAAGCGGCGATAATTTTAGGCGCGGCATGATTCGAACGGTCTATCATTGGTCGGGAATTCCCGATAATCGCATTATATTGACAATCCGACATTGCGACGGGCGCCCGGGCAAACGGCACAACAATCCCGCTCGTTAGTTGCCTAATTGTGACCGTGAGCGTCATTATTTAATTGCGCCTGATTGCGACGCCCCGGCGGACGCGCGTTTTTGCACCTTTTAGCGCGGCGCCGATAAGTCGTCGACGGCGTCAATAATTAATTATCATAATCGAGCCGAAAACGGACAACTCGGCGCGGCTGAATAATGCACGTTTCGATTCAAACGCGCATAAAATAAAACGACGGGCCGGCGAACGTAACCTCACTTCGAGACCGTCCGACGGTAAAACAATTTCAATTATTGACGCGCGACGCGCTTTTTATTTTCGAGCGGGAAATCGAAAAGCAAAAAGCAACATGGCGGCGCGAACGCGGCGCGCCATTGTGCCGGCGCTGTTGCACAATGCCGCGCGCCGGGCGGATTTAATACGGAAAATCGAATGAATGCGAATCGCAAACAAAGCCAAGCAAATTAGAGATGAACGCGGCGCCGGCTCGCGAACGCGCTTTTCGGCCCCGCCGCGGATATTTTTAGTCTATTAATGAACGCCGCGGAGTTACACTTCCCGTCATCGGCGCGCACGAAGACTCGCCCGCCGCCGCCGCGGGATTTTCTAGTAATTAAACGCGGCGGCGATTTTTTCGCCGTCGCGGCGCGCGGTCGTTAACTAATTGGATCGAAGAGTTGCTTCGCTCGCGCGGGACGCGCGCAGAGGGCGCCAGGTTGGTCTAATAGTTTATTAGCGATTGTGAGCGGCGAAATTAATTAACTCGGGACAACAGCGCGGCGCGGACTTGGCCCGCCCGATCGAAAACGCGACGGCCGCCGTTAATTAAACGGTTTCGGCACAATGCGCAACAATTTGATAACAAAACGCTCGCGCGCGCGCGTTCCTAATCAACGCCGCCTAATTTGAATTAGAAAATCCAGCTCCTAAAAGTTTCTGATGCAAAAACATCCTGCCGAGTTATGAATGGTTTTCGATAGTATCGAGATGTAGATGGCGCTGTGCGTCTGCAAACGCAAAGTTACCGGAAGTCGCTGGCGAAATACGGCGTTGCCAACTTTTCGGCGCAAAAACAATCGTTTCGGCGCTTTCTTCGTGTCGCCCGATTGTTTCTCGTTTTGTGCTGTTCGGCGAACGAGCGCGAATTAATTTTTGATTCGCGCCGCGCAAAAATGCGATAAATCGCGCGTTGCGCCACCGCCGCGATTGCGGCCGTGTTCGGGATGCTAATGCGGACTAATTCCGGGAGTCGGGCGGTTAATAAAGTGATAAACGCCATGGACCGGTTCGCGTCGCGCCGCTCGGCGACGCAATTAAGCCCAGCGAGATGGCGGCTTAATCGTTCGCTACCTGCGCGCCGACGATTCGATGTTTGCTCCTAAGTGCGCGCTAATTTGCAAACATCGCGTTCGTGCATCTCATAAAAAATAATTATAGACGTCCGATGATTAGGCTCCGAGAGGGACGAGCTGATTCGACGAAAATATTTGTGTTTCAGCCGATTTTGTCGATAAACATCAACCGCACAAATAAAAACAGTATTATAGAGCGTCCTGGGCAGGGTGGCATTTAATTTGTTTACTTAATATTTACATGACGTGTTATCGTAGATGTTTATTCGTTAGTTATGTCGATGAAATCGATCAAAAAAAAATCGGCGATTTGTTTCGATCGATTTAAGGCACCTCTACCCTACTTGATTACTCATTGTTGGAGTATTTAAGAATAACCTCAAAAATCTAGATATAGATGGCGCTGTAGGACCATAGATGGCGTATTGCGTTAGTTGATGACATAGACGAATAGATGGCGTCCAATGAGTGAAGATTTTGGGCTTCAAATGTAAAAAACTTGTTGCAGATGGCGAACATTTGCTCAGTCATCGTTATCTTTAAGAACAACCTCAAAAATCTAGATATAGATGGCGCTGCAGGACCATAGATGGCGTAGTGCGTTAGTCGATGACATCATAGACCAATAGATGGCGTCGTGGCGTTGATTTTAGCCACAAATTTACATATTTACGTTAAATCGAAATTTACGACGACGCTAGAGGTTAACAGATGGCGCCGACCGATCGATTTGAACCCGAAAACGTTGCAAATGCTCCGTTGCTAAAAAGCGGGGACAATAATGAAATCGATCAAAAAAATCGGCGTTTTGTTTCGATCGATTTAAGGCACCTCTACCCTACTTAATTACTCATTGTCGGCGCCTCGCGCGCACCCACGCGACAGCGCAATCGGTAACCGCAATGCCGACGAATAACATAAGGCGTCGTCGTAATTGAAACGGCAACAAAAGCTAGCTGAATTAATTCCACCCGAAAATCGTGCGCCGCGAGATAAACACTTTTACGACGCGTGGAAACAAGATAAAAAGTCGCCGGCGGCGTCGCTCACCTTCCGCGCGCGCTCGAGAACGCAAACAGCGAAGTCGTGTCACACGATAGACGCGGCCGCGGGATGCTGCGGCCGGCGATCCTGCGAGCGCGCGCGCGCGCCGGACGAAATAAACGTTCTAATTACACCGATTTTAATTTAATAGCGCGCCACCGGAAAATGTATTAGATTACGCGGAGCGCGCAACTTGAATAATTAAATCAAAACTTTGCATTCTCGAAACTTGCGCGCCGCGGCACGACGCGGCCGCCGCGCGCATTCTACGCTCGGTTATGTTTAATAAAACGCACAACTAAAAATCGCCCGAAAACTGCCTCCGTTTTTTAGGTTAATTTACGCTTGGTGTTGATGTCGATAGATGTCGCTGGTTTAGCATTTGTGAGTTTGTGAATGGTTTAAAACAATTCTAGGATTAATAATGATTGAGAATGAATATTCTACGCTCTGTTATGATTAATAAAACGCACAACTAAAAATCGTCCCAAAATTGCCTTCGTTTTTTAGGTTCATTTATGATTGGTGTTGATGTTGATAGATGTCGCTAGTTTAGCATTTGTGAGTTTGCGAATGGTTTAAAACAATTCTACGTTTAATTATGGTTAAAAATTAATATTCTACGCTCTGTTATGTTTAATAAAACGCAAAACTAAAAATCGCCCAAAAATTTCCCCCATTTTTTAGGTTAATTTACGATTGGTGTTGATGTCGATAGATGTCGCTAGTTTAGCATTTGTGACTTTGTGAATGGTTTAAAACGACTATGGTTAAGAATGAATATTAATAGATGTCGTTGGTTAATTATGAACAAAAAAAGGATGCGAGAATTGCGTGAAGTTTACGAGTTGCGCCTTCGGGGATTCTCGGGAACTTTTCGAACGAGGAGGGAAAAAAGGCGGCCGCTAATTAGGATTAACACTGTTTAGTTTGCGAGTCCCGCGACGCGCGCGCGAATTTTTACGAATTAGCGTCGAGCCGCGCTTACCTGACGGGCCGCCGCAAGCTGGACGCCGAGCAGCAGGACGAGGACGACGCACGACACGAGTCCGGCGCGCGAAGAGAGTCTGCGACGGGGTTGGCGCGACCCCATGGCGCGTGGCGGCCGGCGCGGAGGCGAACTGGTCGGCGGGCGCGAGACGTGTGCGTGGTGCTCTTCGGACGCGCGCGCGCTAGACGACGACGCGGGCGACGAGGCGCGTCGCGGCAGCGATGTTAAGACACTAGCGCGAGCGGCCGGCTGGCGCGCGCCCGCAGCGGCGTTCGGCGGCGCGGCCGCGACGCGTTATTTGTGTTTCGTACGAAAAAGCACATGTGCGGCGTGTGCGCAGGGCGTGCGGCGGGCTGCTGCCGGTTCTCTCTCGTCGCTCGCGCGCGCGCTGCCGACGAACTGCCGCGGACGGCGCGCGCCCGCGAGGACGTGCCCTTCCTTCTCCAGAGCGGCTCGGCGGGTTCTTCGACTCGCGCCGCGCGGTTACCACGTGCCGATGACGCCGCGCGCGCGCCTCCGCGAGAAGAGCGGCGCTCGCTCGCCGGCTTAATCAAGCCGGAGTGCGGCGATAACGGCGCGGCGAACTATTGTTTTTCCGGCGGCGATCGGCGCACTCGAGAGTGCATCGTTACGGCGCGTCGCTAATCAGTCCCGATGATCTGCGCGATGAGGAAAGTCCCATTACGCGCTTCCATATCGCCGAGTGCGTGGCGTGACGTCATCCGGCAGGAATGCCTCTCGTTCTCTGTCGTCGTTGACGGCGTTATTTCATTTTAAATCGATTTATTGGGTTTCTTTCGATTTGCGTTTTCATTTCGAAGCTTTCGTTGTAGGATTGGTGGTAACTTCCGGTTCAGTGCAAGTATTTTGTGAAGAAAGAGTTGCTTTGTAATTTTGACGGTAGATGTCGCTATATGTCGCCTGGAATGGTCTCAAAATGGCACTCAAAGTTGAGCAGATTTTGTAGTTTTTCGAAAGTTATTTTATAAAATCGGTCGTAACTTACGTTCTAACTGGGGTGGTTTTACCATTTTTACATCGGAACATAGTGGAAGAGTTGCTCTTTCAATTTTGGTACTAGATGTTTTTGAGTTTGTACCGGAAGTCTCTTAAAATGGCCCCCAAAGTTCGATAATTTTGGTGTTTTGCTAAATTTACCTTACAAAATCAGCGGTAACTTCCGTTCTAATTGAGGTAATTTTGTCATTTTTACATTAGAACGTAGTAGAAGAGTTGCCCTTTCAATTTAGTACTAGATGCCTTCGAGTTAGTACCGGAAGTCTCTTAAATGGCCCCCAAAGTTCGTTAATTTTTGTGTTTTGCTAAATTTATCTTATAAAATCAGCAGTAACTTCCCTTCTAATTGGGGTAGGTTTATAATTTTTACATTAAAACACAGTGGAAGAGTTGCCCTTTCAATATTAGTACTAGATGTCTTTGAGTCTCAACCGGAAGTCCCTTAAAACGGCCCTCAAAGTCCGCTAATTTTTGTGTTTTGCTAAATTTATGTTACAAAATCAGCAGTAACTTCCCTTCTAATTGGGGTAGTTTTATAATTTTTACATTAAAACACAGTGGAAGAGTTGCCCTTTCAATATTAGTACTAGATGTCTTTGAGTCTCATCCGAAAGTGTCTTAAAATGGCCCTCAAAGTTGGTCTTGTACATTTTCAAAACATACTTTGCAAAATTGGTCATAACTTCCGTTCTAAAGAAGATAATTTCGTGATCTTTACTATACCTCATAGCGAAGGAATTGCTCTTTTAATTTTGATCAGATGAATTAAAATATCGATCGGAAGTTGCTAAAATCACCCCCGCAAACTTCACAAACGTTTGTACCAAATTCCGTACGAACCGACATAACTTTCGGTCCATATCGAATTGATATTTTAATGCACAGATGAAAATGAATCCATCACGCGTCTCTAGATTATTGTTACTCGCTCGCCATGACGTCATCATGCAGGAATTCTTCGGCGCCGTCGGCGCGGCGTCGTCAACTTCGGCACTTATCAAATGTTTTGTAAATTTCGAGCGCGTCGATTGCGACCGCGTTCGGCATAACATCGCATTATGTAATTGCTCGCCCGTCGATTTCGTCATTCGGCGCGAACACTAAGCGCAGTGAGATCAACGGCGTTTATAGAAAAATTCATCTGCGCGTTTGTCGCCGCAGTTTCGCGTGTCGGCCGGCGGATCGAAAGTCGAAAAAGCGCGATGGACACGAGAGGTCGGCGCAAAATGAACCGTTTCAGCTTTCAGATTCCCGTTGTCGGCTCTCGGCTTTTTGCCGAGTTTAAACCGCGCGCCGAATCAAAGGTAAAAATCATTTGTCGTTTGATTGAATTAAAATCCGTCGCGATCGCCTCTTCGTTACGCGTTTCGATTCGTTCGATTCCGGTCGTTTTCGTTAGGTCAAATAGGTAATATTTCTAGTTGTCGCTAGGTGGCGTCAGTGATTTTTCTAGTTCCAGATAGGTGGCGTTAGTTACTACACTAGATGTCGCTTGACATTTAAAATTTATTACCCGATAGGTGGCGGTGGTTAAGTTTTCGAAACGAAGTAAAGTCGATACTTTCACGCGCGCATTCGCCGTTTTCTTCGCCGACTGCTCCTTTGCCCTCGCGCCCTTCGATTTCCAGTAAATCTCATATTTGTACGCCGAATACATTATACACACGTTTCGAAACGAAACCGCTGCCCCTCGCGTTTAATTATTCATCGAACGCGATTCGATTCGATTTATACGCGGAATCGGCGCGAGAATATTATGACTTATACATAAATATTTGACCCCAAACGCCCACAACGCAACTTTCGATGAATCCGCAGATCGTCTAATCGAGCGCCGTCCGGATGCAGTTTGGAAACGCGCCGCGTTATTTTCGTGCGAACGCGCGACGACGCAATCGTTATGGGAAAACTTGCGCGCATTTTTCGATTTGTTTCGTGCTCGCGCTCATTGTCCGGGCCGCGCGGGGGCGCGGGCGAAGAAATCGAACGTCGTTCCGATCAGATTTTCCTCGCGTGCGATCGGCGTCGTCATCGTCAACTTTGACTTTTACTCGACTCCGCTCGTCGGCTGTTACTCCTCGCATGGTTGTTAACCTTATCTGAATTTGTATATTTTATGATCGCGCGCGTTTTTGCCGCGCTTTTCGCGACAAATTGCGCGCATAAGCGCATTTTAATTACTTATTGTCTCCGAGTTCCGCGGAGGCTCCTTAGGCAGGCGCGGTTTCCTTGAGCTAAAAATAGCGAAGCGCGCGGCGTTTGTTTTCAAATTGTCCCTAAATGTCAATCAATCATGCGCGGACGTATTGTTGACAGTTCAATCATCATTTTATCCGTACGTCGTGTGTTCTCGCAGTCGTAATGGGAATCATCCGATTACGAATTATAATATTAATGGATTTGTTTAATTTCTATTCGATTTATCGGATTTGTTTTACGTTGCGAATTTGTGCAGTTTTGCCAAACTTGCGTAACGAAATCGGCTGTAACTTGCGTTCTGA
>JARRAA010013339.1:0-16656 GCA_030557295.1 Ecitodaemon sp. MM-2014 | reverse complement strand
TGTAGGTATTCTTTGTTTCATTCTTACTTATTGAATCAAAAACAGTATTTCTATCTACTAAATCATATAAAATCAATAAAAAATATGTTCTTTTGTCTTGTATTGTAATACTGTGCTTCCTGAAACCGCCTTGGTACTCGATAAGTGGATAACATTCATAACTTCCTACTAATTTGGTGGAATGGAGTCATAATTCCTCGTTGTAACAGTAATGAAATGTATTATGGTCTCACAATTCGAAAATTTGTCAAAGTATTCTAATAAAATCGATACTGCCATCTCTCCGTTTAAAATTTAGGGTGGGCGGTTTATAAGCGGTTATTCCATTCTTCAGCGTATTATAGAATAGGCGAGTATTATTTCTATGAAAGTTGTTTTGCATTTCCGTTCCATAGAGTATGATTGGTAACCCTTCGTAGCTTTTGCAGTATTTCGAGTTTTTCCGGAGTATATTTTGGGTCCATATTTTTCATGCTTTCAATTTTGACCCATTAAACGTGTATGAATAATAAATTCACAAAAAGTATATTTTGCGTGATACGGGCAACTCACAGTAACTGTCAGTTATTCCGGTTATTTCTTTCAACGCTTTCAACCCTTTCAACCCTTTCAACACTCATTGTCAACCACTGTTGACACCGACGCGACATCTATGAACTTGGCATAAAGGAAAATTCAAATTGTACACTTCCATTGGTCCATTTGTCCATTGATCCCATTGATCCAGTATTTCTCCCATTTCTCCTTAATTTCTTTCTCGTCCTTTCTCTCTCTTTCATACTGACGCCGCTACGAATGGAATGATCCATATTTGAATGTCCGTTGTCCGTCCGTCCGTTGGGACCCGTTCGACCAGTTGACCAGTTTTACCCGTTTCCGTTCATCGTCTTAGGCGTCTTAGGTTTGATAAGTCCGCAATTTTCCAAAAATGGATGGCAAATCGCAAGCGAGGAGGGTTTCCGTAAGTTATATTTCCCGCTATCCTTAGAATAAATATTAAATTAGTTATTTCATCCTTCAGATACTGAAGCCACCTAGACTGGAATCAAACAATGGGGACGAAGCGAAATCTCGAAGAAAAGTGCGATTCTCATCAAATTACATCAAGTATGTCATTATCTTATCCTTAATGATGTTCACTACATATTAATACTTGCGTTGCATGTCATGATTTCATAAAAATGTGCTTTTTATGATTTCCATTAGAGAATTTGTAAATGATGAAAATTATTTGGACCATGCAATTTGGGCCAGTGTCACCTATGAGGAAACCATTGAGAGGTCTAGTACAAGCAATGCATCCTCACAGTTCCATGACAAGGAATACGTCCTACCACATAAAGGCTCAAAGGATATTGCTCAAAAGAAAGCAAAAACGTATTCTATCCTGATTTCATGAAAGCTTCAGAAGACATGAAACCAATTAGGGATGCTCCAAAAAATTCTGTGAAGTGTGCATTGCCAGATTTTATTAAGAAAACTACAGAAAGGTCTAAAAAGAACAATGAAAATGTCACCCAGAATGAAATCTTATTTCCTCAGGGAGCTGAGCAGTGTTTCCAGAAATCTGTTTTATTTGCTAAAACAACTACAATGAATACTCCAGCTGGAAAACCGGATGAGGCAAAGAGAAAATCATATTTAAATTCCACTGCATTGGACAAGGATTCTTGTCTCTTTGAAATGTCAAAAGAATTTACATTGCCAATATTTCCTGATGGTGAAGAAAAATCGATTCTTTTAAATGCTACCATGGAAATGAATGTTGGAGATGTTAATGTCAAAGAGCATAAAGATGAGAATGTTGAACATAAAATAAAACTAACTACACATTTTGGTCATTGGGATGATGCTGGTGGAAATTACACAAATTGGTGTCGGTTTATTGAAAGAGGGCGTGAAAAGGTTTCCGAGGAACCGAAATCCAAACAAACCATACATTTCGTTGATGATTGTCGAGACGATGATATGGATATCACTCAAAATGAGGGTGTTGCTTTGTTACATCCAAATCGACCATGGGATGTTTCACTGAAAACTCAAATTGGGGATGTGCCTATGGAGGACGTTTTAAATAATGACAGAATATGGCAAAATTCAAATGAATATGTTTGTAAATTTATTAATGATGTTGGGTCGAAGACACAATTGCCTGATGCTGCAATTAAAGAGGATATTGGAGTGGTGCATGGGATTGATATTGAATACAGTGGAGGAATTCATCATGGAAAAGGAAATGAGAAAAGTGAAGTAAATCTGAAGCCAATTATACGTATTCATTCTGATGAGGCAGACATGGATATTATGAAAGCAATAGATGTTCAAATGGCTAAAACTTATAAATCAGTTATTAAACCAAGACAAATGATACTTATATATAAATATAAATTCAGTGGATGGAGACATGAACATGACACAAGCTGATAATTTCATGCAGGATGGAGAAAATAACCCTAGTAAACTAGCAGAGGGCAAATATAATGCTAGAGTAGGAGAAACGATAATTTTTAATGTCCATTCGGATTATGTGGACATTGATATGGCCAAAGCTGCAGGTAGTCTCATCAAGGAGGCGGAAATCACTACCAAAAACAAATTCCAATCGGAGTATCTGCGAAAACGATGGTGAAACAAAGTTATTCGAGATCCTGAGAGAAGAGGCTACTTTAATTAATCCTTGTAGCCTAAAATCCCACGTTACAGAGATAGGAAATAACGAAACGCTGGAAACTGTCGCAAAATCAAGGAAAGCTACACATTATAACGTTATTTCAAATGATGCAGACATGAATATGACTCAAGGGGCTATACTTTTTAATTCGAATTTTGATACTGTGGGCATGGATCATGTGTGTGCAGACATGGATTTCTCTCATGCACATCTTTTTGTGCAAATGGATCCGATATGGGATGATGTCGTCGAAGAAGGTGTTTCAGCGGTAGAGACAATAACTAGACCAACGTCTAGGAAATCTCGGACGACCATACATTTCGATTTGCCTCAGGAAAGAAAACCAAAGGAGAATCATATCGCGCAGAAAGATACATCGTCAATTGGAGTAACTGCTGTTGAGAAATTGAATAATGTATAATCAGATGTATTGTTTAATGAAGCCGGGGTTCTGACAACGAATACTTTTGCGTCCCATGAAGATATTATGGTGAATTTAACACAAGTTATCGAAACTGACACGCAGAGTAACTTGAAAGTTCCAAGTGGTAATAATGAACTAGACTGTTCTTTAGATGGTAATCGTGCAGATATTAACATGCAACTCACGGATTCCGACGTGTGCGTATTACTGGATGACGTTCCGGTGGAGTTTTCTGTTGAAAATGTTAATCGTGATCCTATTGAGTCAGTTGCAATTTTTGACGCAACTCGTGATGAACCCACCACCAAGGCGCCGGAAAATAATCTATCTACTGAGGACCCCAGGAAAAAGTACACGAAACCGGTCGTAAAGGATATACATTTGCCTGAAATTAATTCATCTAAGTTTCCCTGCAAACCAATAAAATTGTCATTGGGAATTTGCGAGGATCTGGACGAAAAATGGAGAGAAGAGGAGGCACATCAGCAGGAAGCACTAGTTTTACAGCTTCTGGATACCACGCGCAATAAACATTATGAGCAGATCAATGAGCAGATAAAGAAAGGAAGACTTGGAATTGAAGAATTAGAGGGACCTATTGATATTCAGAAGATCATAGCTGCCAGCATTACTTTAACAGATAAAATCCGACAGAAAGCAAGGTGTGTAGTAATTAAAAATAATGTTTACCCATAGATTACTATAATGTATAGGTGTTTTGATTTAGGAACCATGAACAGTATAAAATCCTCGATGTCAGCGAAGAATGTTTGCGAGTGTTTGTTGATGTCGGCGAGTTCAAATTGTCTGTGACAATGAAGGATTGCGGAACTGTTGTGTCGCTAGATGTCGACGAGCCGATACTAGATGAAAGTAAGTAACAACTATGTTGCCCTACAGGAATAATGTTTTTTTTTTAATTTAACAGCAAGTTGCCTTACGTGTTAATTTTGCCCTAAAATGTTGGATCCAAATTAATTTTTAAAATGTAAACCAATGGAGCATTTCATTGGCAACAAATTAAAAGATTGAGAGTTTATATTCATTAATAAAATTTCGCTTGAGAACTAAAACAAACCAGTAATGCAATTGCTCATTTTTGACGCCTATTCCAACCCCGTTTACTCGGCGCTCTACACCGAAATGCAGAGGGAGCGGCTAGATTGCTCACGGTTGGACTAAACCAAGTAAACTCTAGAAATTCTATTACGAAGCAAAAATTAAATTTTCTTTTCTTAATTCATTTGCCGCCAAATCCTCCATTTAATGGTATTTTTGCAATGAAATTTGGTCGAAGACTCGCCGACAATCGATCCAAATGCGACCTATCCTGCAATACCAAAGTTGTTAAGAAACCTGACGTGTTGAATAAGTTTTGATTGGAGAGTAGCAATTAGGTATCAATATAGATCGGAGTCAGTTGAAAAATGAGAACGTATTGTCCTATTTGTTGCAGGACAGCACCATTAATAAATAATAATTTTTTAATAATTAATTTCTAGGGACTAACGATTCCATCCGATGGGTACACAAATTCTTCCACCATCGGACACACAACGCATGAGATCGCGCATTGGGCTTAAATTCAGCGGTCTATCATTCCAAGATTATGTTTATGGCGGAATTTAAAGACGATCAATAAGGTTTTAATATCTAATTTAATAATTACTCAACTGAGAATGTTAATAATTCCAGATTATTCTATCACCATTTCACATCCTGGCTCGACGTTGAGGTCATCGTCAATATGGCCGATTTCAATGTGGAGAAAGCGACGGTGAGAACAATAATTTACGACGGACAAGCATGTTTGAGGATAATTCAAGATATCATTGCTGTACAGGTCCGGGATACCAAATTTCCATTAAACGTTCTAACCGCGCTTCATGAATACTTTGTGACTGTCTCACAGTGTGATGGTGTGATTTTTTCTCTTGGCGGGTAGAGTGTAAAGCACCACGCCCACTAAAAAGTGATATTTAATATTATCATTTATAACTTAAAAAAAAAACGATGAACAGTATTCAATTTTACTATACGTTCATATTCATTTTTCAATGCGCGACATTCTCCCGAAAGATAGGAGAATGGATATGATACTGGGTGGACGGGCGGCGGGTAAAAGAATAAGTATCATAATCTTTCGGGAGTTAAGTGAAGTGCTAACAAAATTGAAGTAGTTTGTGAGCTTACATCTAGTTACAGTTTCGTACCTGACAATGTAGCGAGCGATCAAAGTGATTATTCAATGCAATGATTTGAAACATAAATATATATATATATATACATGTTCCATATTTTTAGAGTTTGTTTTCTTTATTCAATTTGTTTTCTGTATAATGTTAATACTTTCATTGGTGAAATGTTAAAATATTTATGCCTACTGTTGTTTCGAAGAATGTACCATTTTCAAAAAATATGATAATTATGGTTGTAATAACTGTTTATTTTTGAAATGCATTAAATTCTTTATGCTTTTATTTTGTAGTGTTTATGTTGTTAATTTATTAAATTATTTACTTTACTTCTCAGTAGAGCAGATAAATTGCCTTGCAATTAATATTAATTTTAATATTAAGAAATTATATTAAATAATACTAAATAATACTGTCATTTAAGTAACTTAAATGAAGATTGATCTGCACATTTTTTTGCTGTTAAACCTGTGCCACAATGACCAATCAAATAGTATGGTATTCTCTTTATTCGAACCATTGATGTATCTGGTACCCAAGTTGGCTTTTACAACTTGATCATATTTATTAGCAGTAAACCATGTATACCCACCCATATTATCGTATGACTCTCATCCTACGCAACCCAATTAAACGAAGGATTTTAATCCTTACAAAAACTGACATCCTTATTTGATTCTTCCCTCTCTCTTTCACATTGGTTCTGCTCAATTATTGTGTAAAAAAAACATGCACATTAAATGAGGTGAAATAATTTTATTGGAACAACATAAATTTAAAACAGATTCAACTAGATATTATATAATATTATTTATCAGCACAACACAACCATATTATAACATATTATACAAGAGGCGCAAGTGTTTATAGTAACTGTCCAGCATACAATAGTAATGATACAACTGCACTGCGTTTTAAAGAGAATTTATTGTTAAATCGTTTTTGCATTACTCAGTAGTTAATGTCATTTCTCTATTAATTCTCTAAACCAGCTAGTGTTTTCTAATTGTATTTAATAGAATTACACACATAAAATTTTACCTATAGTGCTTTGAGCTAAGAATTTTCGAATTCGATGTTCGTTTCCAGCGCACACACACGGAAACTGCCAGCGAATTGCAAAGGTACCGCTTGTAAATTGACTAATTGTTCGCTTGTGTCTAGAAAGATCAGCGCCTAAACAAACCATGATAATGCGCCAATCTGACTGACATAGTCCACAAATAGTTAATCATTGTGTGTTATTACAAGCGGCTGTACTCGCGTGGTTAATTGACCATCAGGTTGTGCACTCTAACCGAATCGCCAGGAAACCACGTGCTAAAAGGTGCAACGGGAATTTTCTTAGATTTGAAAAGCGACATTTCTACGTTAACGCATTATGACTGATTTGTTCAGTTCTTTTTAAGTAAGTACATACCATACATCTTAGTGGTGTATAAGCTGACAAAATATTGACGTAATAAGTTAGAATACATAGCTTAATAAAATGGCGTTAGAGGATGAACGCTTCCTCTAATCCCTTATTACTATTTTGTATATGTGATTACTTTGTTTTTACATATACTATTACCTCTAAAACACACAACACCAAGATAAAACATAAAGTACAATCAATATACATATATAATGCGTATCAATTTACTTTTTTTGTTTGTTTTATATTTGCTATTATTATTCATTCTCAGATTTTCTTTTATATCAAGTTAAGTATCAAGTGAGTTTAGAAAATAATTCTTCTACGAAGAAACAATTGGTTTTACTGCTTTTGAGAACGAGAAGCACAGCTCGGTTGCATGCATTTATAGTTCTTAGCATTATGACAGTACTTTGACTTACTTGTTAGTTTAATTTTGTTATGACGAATGATTAAATGGAAGGTGGCCAAAATACGCAATCCGAATATTAAATAATTATCGACGATGGTAATAAACCCCAGCTTCCATTAAACTTTTAACTATTCGACTAATGAAGATGAATTTCTAATGATATTCAATAATTGTAGATAATTTCCATAATTATAATATAATATAGTGGGTGATAATATAGTTAAATATATTAGTATTTAATCGTTATTAAATAACCACATATTAATTAATGACTTTGACTAATAATTTTACACCGTTCCTCGAGAAATATGTTGCTTCATTTGTATTTAATATTCATTATTTAGTTGTGGCATTGTAGATAGAATTATAAGTGATGTAAAGATATACAGAATAAAGATTCTATCCGAAGTTCGCGTTAAACACATTTTCGGTAATGCATTTGGTCAAATTAGGTGAAAGCGGCCCTCAAATACCGCACGCGTGTTAACATAACTTGGTAATTCCCTTCCTTTTTGGTTTTAGCATCGACATCTTACAATTAGTGCCTTATTAGATAAGGGTGCGCATAGAACTTGTTTGTA
Source organism: Ecitodaemon sp. MM-2014 (assembly GCA_030557295.1). Taxonomy (NCBI): domain Eukaryota; kingdom Metazoa; phylum Arthropoda; class Insecta; order Coleoptera; family Staphylinidae; genus Ecitodaemon; species Ecitodaemon sp. MM-2014. The sequence continues at coordinate 8,956 of JARRAA010013339.1, read as the reverse complement.
ACAATTCGTTTAACACATGATATGAAGATGTTATCCCGAAAATGTGTTTCGGCTCCGCTAGTTGCTTGTTAAAACACGCAGCATTGTATAAATATCAAATCCAACAGCGAGACATATTAGATTATAAATTATTTGTTTTAAATTAATTTAAGATAATGTAAATGGTAGATAAACGAGTTTTATCATTCTTTTAAATTTTGTTAGTGTTTATGGCATTACTAATCTTTAAACATCGACGACCATCTTTTTATGAATATCGGTGTTGCCAACAACGGAACAAAATTCCTCGAAAGAAATTTTGCCGTCCTCGTCCTTGTCAGCAAACAAGATGGTTTTGTCAACTATTTGTTGAAGTTGGGTGTCTTTGAGATTATTTCCAACCATCATCTTTAGCACCTGCAAATAATCAATTTGAATTATCTTATCTTTATTATTAAAACTTGGTTACCTTTAGTTAGAACGTTAACAATATTATTATTATGTTATATAAGAAAGTAACTAAGACCGCTAGAAACTTAAATGAAGTACCGTGGATAATCAACTTGGGAAAGAAAAACAGATTTCGCAGTCGAAAAAACGTGTCAGACCGCCTTTGCATATTCAAACGATTTGGGTCTATAGTTTGTGTACTTGGCAGGCACAGACGTTCCCATTTATCTTAAGTGCAACATCTCGTGTAACAGCCCGGGTTTTATGAAATTCATAGAATAGTTATGTTCAGTCCAATAAAATGTAATACTTTGAATATTTTTATCAGTTATTTGTCAGTAACAGAGTAATTGTAAAACTATCACACGGGAGTGTCCTGAAATAAAATGGCTCCCATCTCCAGAATGCTGAAGAAAGAGGGTTTCCTGTATGCCGCAGTACTTTTAGTTTTTAGTATGATCAGTGGTTATAATGAACCTTCTGTTATATGGCACAAAATGGCGGGAGGGAACGAATGCGATACTTTGTATTGAAAAATGTTGATATAAATGGAACAAACACTCGTATATTTCTCGTATTATGAGAACAAGAATTTGGCAAGGTTAGAGAATTTGTTGTGTCCATAACTCGGGCAACAATCGATTGATTGGCCGGAGTAATCAGTAATAATTTGGCTTTCGGTTGATATCGATAGGAACCTATTTAATATTTTGGGGGTACGCAAAATCGATTGTGGACTGGATCGTGCGTGCAGTCATGCAACCAACTCGATAGTCATAAAAAACGTACTAATGCAACTCAGCCGACATGCTACAGCGTCCGGCAGTCTGAGTCGTGCAGTTACGTAAAGTTGTATAAAGTTGTGTAAAGTGTAATGTTTCTGAAATTTTTATTTCTAGACATCGCAAATGTTGTGAAAGCGGGGAATGATTGTACACTCATTCAAGAGGAGGATGATGATGAGCAATGGTTACAAAAAAGATTGCTTTAAATTGCCTGCGTATAGTGCGCAGATATTGCGACCAAATAGGTTATGAAGTAGGTTATAGGCTTAGTTACAAAATAAATTCAGTCCATAATCAGTAGTCCACTCAGATTTCGGTTATAGTGTTTAAATTTCAGCTCGACCAACATATTCCTTATAAGAGGCATCTACTATATATGTGTTTACATCTAAAGATAAACTGAGAATATATTTTCACATTGACAAATTGAAATTTTTAAGAAATATTGATGTAAGCACTCACATAATTTATATGAATAATCTAACTTGTTAATATTTAAAGTATGGAAATCCTATCTATCTATATAAAATCATATGCTACCAAATTATTATAAGTTTATTAGATTACTATGCTGAAATATAAAATTAAGAACAATTGCTTACCTGGAACAGTTCACCATTGGAAATGTATCCATCATTATCCATATCATAAATTCTGAATGCAAAGCGCAGTTTAGATAGCTTGTCTCCCTTTACACTAAACTGTGACACACCCTGTATAAATTCTGCAAAAATTAAACGCAATTAGGCCAGGATCGAAATATTAAACAAAATTAGGTCACTCAATGCTATCTGTGTGGATTTACACACCTTTAAAATCAACTTCCCCATTGCCATCTGCATCAAATATATCAATAACACGTTGAACCAGAGGATTTTGCTGTAGCTCAGGTAATGACATAAACTCGTCAATGCTGAGAGCACCCGAGTTGTCAAGATCTAGTTTCTTGAAGCGTTTGCCCAGGCGGCGAATTTCATCGGCGTCAACTACAAACACGGGAAAAATGAACGCACAGAAATCTTATCAAGAACTAAATCTCAGGTCACATGGCTGGGCGCACAAGAATGCAAATTGAGAGAGGCAGGTGCAGTGAGCTACTTTATTATTAATGTGCCATAGCACCTGATTGTGCATTGATCAGATCTGCAAGTAGTTGTTGATAAGATGGGGAGGCCGAAATACTTACAATTTGAGCATAGCTCCATGGGCAGAGAGGTTTCATTACCCTGAAAATAATCAATAGGAAAACATTTATTTCTTTGCAAATAATATTTAGAGAAATGGGCTTGCCCAAAACAGAATAACAACCATTTTCGATAAGGGAACCGAGTGTGCACCCGAAACGATGGGCTATACTACTTGATACTGGTTATCGAAATGCAATTACCATGATTATAATGCGGTCGTCACTCTTTAATTACTAAAATAACTACAATTATCGTAAAATGTGCTCCCTGATACACTACACTCTAGTACCTACTGTGTACCATTTCTTATAGGGGGCGCTGGTGCGTACGGCGCAGCAGCAACGCGGTTTATACAAATATCAATCAATTACACCAATGGCATAGCGCCGACGGCGCCGACATACAATGCCATCTTTTTGTAAACCTAAAAATACGGAACAAATCACGGGAATGTTAACAATATATTTATTGTTCGTAAAACCTATTTAATTACAAGTTTCTTTAACGGGCGGAACCAGAGATATTTCAGTATGCCTGTAAAAATAACCCGTTGGACATTTTTACTTGAACTTGTAGGCGGTCGTAGTGCGCCTCGGCGCAGTTAAGGTGTCATTTGTTTAAATAACAAACGAAACTGCGTCCCAGTGCGTTCTAAGCCTGGGAATACTGAACGCCTGCACATAGCTGCACTATAAATAGATTTTTATGCCGTAACCCATTGACATCTAAAAATGCAATTCAGAATGTCTATGATTCAGAAGTGTATATTATATATGTATAATGATTAGACTAATGTCTTAGCTGTAATTGTGCTATTTTCATTAGTGTCTACAAACTATTATAGAAATTGCGCATTAAATACTATTTATTGCCTTATATTTTCTTTATTTTCAGTTAAACATAAAATCGTAATTAATTTAATAGATTTGCATGTTGTAAGTCTAGTATCCTTTTCAAAGTAAAGATTGTATATCTTTGGATGTGAACGTCTATGGTTGCAAATGTTGTAAACATTGCAAATTTTGCAAATTAAACGATTAAAGAAGTAACCGTAGGCAACCCAACGTGTGAAGAAGTTGCCTTGAAAAACGACAACGCAGCAATTGTGGCAACGTTGTAAGTGAGTTGTCACGTCAAGTTCACGGCGCTAAAAATACCCGGCTCCCCGTTGGAGTACGTTTCACTGTGACTTCCTTTCAATACCAGCTAGCGAAGTGCGATGGCCGCCGGAGTGAGTATTTTAGAGAAATCAATAAAAATCTGATACAACATAAAGCCATCATGACTTAAATTAAATAGATCTGAATATTTCGGGTGTTATATTGTTCGTTAAATATAATATTTTTTCGCAGACTTTATACACCTATCCCGAAAATTTTCGTGCATACAAAGCCCTCGTAGCGGCTCAATATGCATCTGCCAACGTCAAAGTTGCCACCAATTTTGTGTTCGGTGAAACCAACAAGACCGCGGATTTCTTGAAGAAGTTCCCCGGGGGAAAAGTACGTATCCGAAAAACATTTCTCACAAAAAATATATAAGTATAGATGTGGGGCTTAGCAGTGACAACTTTCCAACATATTTTCTATTTATTTATTTATAGGTTCCGGCCTTTGAATCCAATGATGGCAAGTGTTTAAATGATGGAAATGCAATTTCCTATTTTGTTGCTAACAATCAGTTGCGCGGCGCAAACGATTTTGAAAAAGCACAAGTGTTGCAATGGATGAGCTTTGCTGACAATGAAGTCCTCCAAGCAGCTGTCCCATGGGTATTCCCTGTGATGGGCATTGTTCAATACAACAAAAATGTAAGTTAATATTTGTCTTCCTACCATATACATTACATACTCTCATCAAAGGTGGATGTGTACTTCTGTTGCATATTTCATAACAAAGTAGAGTTATATCATATCTGGTCATTCAATACCTTTGAGTCTTAGTGATTCAAATGTTTCCAAAGCCAGTACAATAGTTTTAACACCAATTTTAAGTTGCATTAATTAAATCAAATGTACCAAATGTGCTGTTAGTGTGAGCATATGTTACTTTTTTTAGTACACTGCTTGGCTTTGATATTTTGCACTCAATTGCATAAGCATGACTTATAAATAGGAATGAATGTTTCAGAACTTCGAGAAGGCCAAGGAAGATGTAAAGGGCATCATGAATGTGTTGAATACACATTTGGCCACCAGGACATATCTTGTTGGTGAGAGGGTCACCCTGGCCGACATCAGTGTTGCCTGCACCATGCTGCACTTGTACTCGAAGGTGATGGATCCCGCGTACCGCAAACCTTACCCACATGTCAACCGTTGGTTCCTCACTGTTGTCAATCAGCCACAATTTAAAGCTGTTAATGGTGAACCTAACCTTTGTGACAAGCCTGCTGAAGTAGATCCTAAGAAGTTCCAGCAACAACAGCAACCACAAGGTATGTAAATAAATTTATTTTCTTGAATGTTTTTGATCCTTGTGTAAATTGACGTATATATTTACTATGCAAGCTGCGCTAACAAATCATGTGGATAATAACAAAACTAATAATACTGCAAGTGAAACTAAATCAAGTAAAAAGAAGAAGAGTGAGTACAGGCTTTAATAAATAATAGATATGATATTGTATTATGATTTAGATCAGTGATTCTCAACCACAGTGATAGGACACTTGTGTGCCACAAAAATCTAAAAGTGTGCCATATTTTAGACATATAATTTAGGTATATATGATTTATATACTTTCTATTTATATATTTATATATTTTCTTTGTGTGCCGCCAAATTTTAAAATTATTGAGTGTGCTGTAACAAAAAAAAAATGCTGAGAATCACTGATATAGATGTTTTGTAATATTGTGTGTTAGATGACTAGCATGGACAGAAGTTTTTTTTTTAAGTTTTTGATTTCATAATGGCAAAGAAATTTTTTTTGTTTATTCTCTCACAATAAGCTGATGTAGATCTTATTACAAGTTATTTTATTATTCGAGAATTATTTAATTTGACAAATTTTCTAAGAAATTATCATAACTAATATTGGTCCAATTGGTACACTTGTACTGTAACTCAACAATTATGTTGTGCATGTTACTTTTGTGGGTGCTTGTAAATTAGCAACTTGTATTACAATATCTCTAATTGTCGTGTATAATATTATAGGCAAAGGAAAGGACAACAAGAAGGAACAGAAGAAAGAAGAGAAGAAAGAGCAAAAGAAACAAACTCCCAAGAAAGAGAAGGAACCCGAAGAGGAAATGGACGCTGCCGACGCAGCCCTTGCCGCTGAACCCAAAAGCAAGGATCCATTCGAGGCCCTCGCTAAAGGCACATTCAATATGGATGACTACAAGCGTTGCTACTCCAATGAAGATGAAGCCGTTTCGATTCCATACTTCTGGGAAAAGTTCGACCATGAGAACTACTCCATCTGGATTGGCGAATACAAATACAATGAGGAACTCTCAAAGGTCTTTATGAGTTGTAACCTTATCACTGGTATGTTCCAACGTTTGGACAAGATGCGCAAGCAGGCCTTTGCTTCCGTGTGCTTGTTCGGCGAGGATAACAATAGCAGTATCTCAGGAATTTGGGTGTGGAGGGGCCACGAGTTGGCATTTAAACTGAGCTCTGACTGGCAAGTCGATTATGAGGTGTATGACTGGAAGAAATTGGATTCCAAATCCGAGGAAACGAAGAAATTAGTCGCTCAATATTTCGCATGGACTGGCACTGACAGCAAAGGAAGGAAGTTCAACCAAGGCAAAATCTTTAAATAATTTGCTTATTGAGATTACGAGCGTCCAACTGTAACAACTTCTTTTCTTGTAAAGATACTTCTCAACTCATTTGTAAATTAAAAACGATCGTGCATAGCAAATTGTTTTTCATGTTGTTCGGGAAACTATTTTTTGTTATGTTAAATGAAACGACAGATATATTGTTATTTTTGTTATTCCGTTCTGCAGGAATGTCTCCTTTCTGTGAGGATTGAGGCTGTTACAGTTTGGTAACTTAATTATTTTGATCCCGGTTTATAATTTATTTTTTCAACAGTTCGTAATAAAATCGAGACTTGTCACACTTTTAATAAAGATCCAATCTTATTTAAGTCTTTTTTTTTTATATATATGTTTTCTCACAAAAAGAGGTTGCCATTAATAATTAGAATTAATTAGAATCCGCGTGACTAATAGCCTGAACAGGTTAATCAAGACTGGTTTGAGGGATAAACCTGTTGTGCGAAATAGTTTTGTTAGAAAGTATTGGTTAAATGATATTAACGTAGACAATTGAATTCAGTGTTTATGACCAAGGGCACAACCATCGGATCGTGCGTGCACCTAATCCAATATTACTTACGGTTTGTGAGAAAAATATTACTTGCATTCAGTTGCTAGAAACAGTTACACTTTATCTATAATTGCTTAAACTAATTTTCAGCGAATGAGTAGTCTCAATCAAATTTGAGATTCCTGACAAATATTCTAATAAAGGTTCCCTTTAAATCTAATTAAATTGTTATCAATTTTTAGAGTTGGTAATGACGTCATATAGTACGACCGTTGTGTGTCCAATATGGAAGATAGAATTTGGGTGGTGTAATTAAACACGAAAGCAAATTCAAATTTGAGGCAAGGTCTGGCAGCATACTAGGGAAATTAGAGGAACTTAAAGTCAATGGTAAGGATCATCTGCCTTCGGAGAATGGAATCCGGTAATAATTGGTCAAGCCGAAAGGAGAGTGCAAGTATATTGTTGGGCCTAGCAAGTTCTTGCAGAAGCAACAACCGTCAGAAAATGTGGACAAGCTTTACGGATCTCTTCAACGAAAGTCATGTCCCGCTAGCCCGACTGAGCGGTAATCAGTCGGGCTAGCTATTCGAATTCGCCAGCTCGCTCGCGCGCACGTGGCGCAAAGCGCGCCGTTCTATGATTGCAATCTACATAAGCAGCCCGTGTCCGTGTACGCCGTGTGCTGTACAAGCATCCGGCCGGTCACCTGCAGATATAATTGGTGCGCACCGTTCTACCGCTCAATGCGTGCGAGAAAACTGGCGAATTCGGACTGCTAGCCCAATTGCGCAGGTTTAATATGTTCTTTTCTTGGTATTTTCACTGGCCTACTCAGAGCAAGCCATTAGGAGCAAAACTTTAGCGTTTTTACTCTAATATTGTCCTGTATTTTTGGTGTACTTACCAATCTCAACCGAAAGTTCCCGAATACCTAAAGATTTTGAACAAATCGCAATAAAACTTCGTATTTCGTCGATTTTCTATTATTGTCGTAGTTAGCATCGTTTTTCTGTATTTGACCAAATGACCAATACCTATCGCAAAGAGTATTCTAACTACAATTGTTATAAGGAACCTCCTATTATATGGCACAAAATCTGGCAGAACAAGAACTCGTACATTTTCGGTTATAAGAACAGGAATTCGGTGCCCTCAATCGATCGTCAACCTGAGCGACTTCAATATGGAGAAAAATAAAGAGGATTCAAGTAGAATAATTATTAAATTAGATATTAAAACCTTAGTGGTCGGAGGTGGAAGAATTTGTGTACAACATCGTTAGTCTCTAGAAGGAAATTATTTTCTTTGGAACAAACGTATTTTTTACTAATAGCGATATCCTGGGCAATTCGTTTTTATCCTTCCAACTGATTCAACTGTCTTATATTGATATTCAATTGCAAGTCTCATATCAAAACTTATCTAACACAAGTTTTGTGTTTCAGAATAGGTCGCCTTTGTTATATTATTCGAACAAATTTCAGTCTTGAAAACGACATCACTCCTATTTAGATCGGACTCTAAACACGGGTGATATATAGTTTCGAACAAATTTCAAAAATAGCCTTGATTGGAGAATTTTGAGGAAAATGAATTAAGAAAATGGAATTTAATTTTCGTTTCGTAATAGAATATCTAAAGCTCTGTTTGGTCCAACTTGGCGCAATCTTGCCGCAATGTGCCTGTCTATTGCATATCCTTTATATATCTGTTATATATATATGCCATTTATCAATTAAACACGGGATTATCTTTAGGCATCAAATGAATAGTTTAATTAATAACCCCCCAAACGGACGCAAGGCGAACGGCGAAGACGATTCATCTGAAGGAAACGTCGGTGAAAAGCATGTAGATGTAACAACCAACATGCCATGTTGAAGACGTCCATGGTGATCACATTACGTCAATGGTCAATTATAATTTTAGACGCATCTCGCAATTAATGAACCATCACCAAGGCGCCGGACTTGAAACTTGACTTGAAATACGCCAATGAACGTTTCACAACGGGCGCCAACGGGAAATTTTTCAAGGATATATATTCTTTAAAAAATCAGCTCTCAAAAACAACTTTTCTATGTTAGAAATTTAAATTCAAATATATTTCTGGGGTGTCAGTATAAGGGAGAAAATACGAGAAATCAAAGAGAGAAATACTGAATCAATCGGCAAATGGACGAATGGGAGCGCACAATGTGAATTTGTAAATACAGTCACTTTTCCTCTTAATAGGCGATCCGACAAGGACGTCAACAGC